>JAOBRD020558145.1:0-16400 GCA_027575215.2 Hydrozoanthus sils | reverse complement strand
AGCCCGGATCTTATAAAGTAATCAACTTACACTTGCCCTGCTGCACTGTTAGACTGGGTCAAATTGGGAGCCTTCATGTATTGACTGATAAATTCATCCATCCCTGCCATCGATCTAATACTGTCACCAACATAATCTACTGTAGAAAGCGTGTGGAACAACTTATCGCCAGCAAGACCAGACGATTCTACCTGGGCACCGAGTTGACAGTTGACATCGTTAGGAAGTTCTTTATGAACACGCACGGATTCCATTGTCTTGGCAAGATTCTAAATTTCCCTAAAATCAAAGTGGAAAATGTTTAGCGCCCGCAATAAGTTTTAGAGATCTTCCCTAGTGGCAAACTAAAGAGTAAATAGCCATTGATATTTTTGTCATTTCGCATTTTCTGCAGTTATTCGTTAGATTCGCGTGTATTAAAGTGGCAGTAAAATACTTTACAAGATGTGAATTGAACTCAAAAGTTTCTCGTGATCCCTCGTGTTGTGGGATCGAACATTCGCTTTTATCCTATATTCAGAGTCAACGCTCATGCCCTAACAAAGGTTGCTCATTGTACGTTGTACCTCAAAAAGCCTTGCCGACTAATTAATCTATCTTTTCATTGCGTTTAGGAACTAAAAGAAAAGATTTTTTGTTGAACTATTCAACTTTAAACGCGCTCTTCAAATTTTCAAACAGCTCCTATATAAGACTTATAACATTTTACCGACGTTTTTATCTACTAGTGTTTGTATGTTTTTCGATCGGTAGTCTTATGAAAACTATTCTAGCTACTTTATTTATTTTAGGTTTAGCAAATTGGTAAACTTTAAAACTACTCTTTATCGATACCGTAGAAATTATTTACTTTTCTAGTGACTTCGTTAACTATTTGGCCGATCGTAGTTTATTACGTTTAACAACGTTCATGTCAGTTTTCATACATGGTTTGGTGATCGCAATTCGTTTTAAAACTGCATTGAATGTTAAGTTATCCTTTTGTTGTGTTCAGTAGCAAAAAGAAGAGGATATTCTGTTGAACCATTCGGGCAAGTTCAGCGTCCTTACTATTTTCAAGCAGTCTTAAATGTCCATTTACTGACATATTTATCTACTAATTGTAAGTTTTTCGTTCGGTTTTTCGCAGTCTTATGAAAATTAGTCGACTAACTACTTTGTTTGTTTCGGGAAGGCAAATTGGTAACTTTAGTTTAAGTACTATACTAATTATTGATACCATGAAAACTGTAGTCTTTTCTAGTGTCTTTGTTATCTATTTGGTCAGTTCCTTAGTAGATTGCATAACACCGTTCGTTCATGTCAATGTTCATACACGATTTGATGATGGCGATTCGTTATAAAACTGCATCGAACCTTTAGTTTTGTTGACTGCTTCCCCCTTTTCTTGTATTAAAACTATTGTTTCTATTCCCTTACTGGAATATTTTTAACTAGCTCCTACTTTTGCTTAAAACATACACACAACATTTCATCTCTTTTATTTTGTGTATCAGTTGTGAGGAAGTCCCGGCGTTTTCTCGTTGCCTTTCGACAACTCTGCCACAGAGGACTAAATTCTAAAACCTGTCGCAATAGAAAACTTTATACTGTGAAGTTTGTTCTCATGAAATACTTTAAGAAACACAAAGCACAATTTTCATTGAATTGAATGCTTGTAAGAAATTTCGAAACTGATACTGTCAGAAAATTTTTGGGAAAAACTGGAGAAAAACGACGATTGCGCAACTTTACATTAAGATTTTCGTCTCAAAATCTACAAGAAATACAATCTTACTAAACGAAAAGAGCTATACTTTGGAAAATAATGTGATGAATGACCCTAGAATAACTGTAATACGGAACTATTGTCTATATTGACAAGATTTTTTCTTGACTTTGAGCATTGAGAGCAAATAAATATTATTATTTCACTTACCGTAAGTTTCTTCGGTGATGGCTAACCTCAAGCAGGAAAAAAGTCTTTGTATGAAGGCTCTAGTATAACAAAATTACTGCGATTTCAAATTTTCTCTCTCGAAAAAAAACCTTGAAAACTCGACGCGTGTTGTTCGGGTAGAAAGCAGTTACTAGACTGACTCTGCCTTTCGGGATGGGCGTTATATAGGAATTGGTCTTGGACCGCGACTATAATGCTTTTACACCTCGCGGCAAAGCCGACTTTGGGGAATCTTCAAAAGTGTTTTCGGTGTTCTTTTGACGCCACAATGGAAGTGTTTCCTACAGTAGTCCAAAATTTTCCAATTCTAAATTCTAGTATTTTCGGACAGTTTACTTCTTGCCTGTCCTATTTCTAAGTGGGCTAAGCAGATACAAAGTATAAAAAGACAAAACGTTTGATTTGTTTATTTTAAACACACACAAACAAAGCCAGTAACTTTACGTTGTCGAGACTGTATGATAATTTGTCTTTCAAGTATCCAATTTGTAGACTTACACAGATACAGATTTAATTGCCATCTTTCGTAAAAACTTTGTTAAGGCTGAATGCTCGGATAAAACAAAGAAATCCAAGATTTTCCACCCGACACATCCCAATTACAAAAGACTCACTTTCGCAACTCAAGATGTCCGAAAAATAAAAGACGAAGAAAAAAAAAGACAGTACAGGCCTTGAAAATGAAAAATCTTATTTTGACCATTATATTTTTAAGGTTCTAATACCGGAATTTTTCAAGCAGCAGAAATTGAGAATATTATCGTGTTAAGTTGAGAAAAATATTTCTAATTCATTCCTTTGCGACACTCAAAGTGTAATCGCAGCAATTAAAAAGCAATTTTACGTTTTTGAAATGGTCATTTAACTCAACAAAAAACAACATTTTTTTATCTTATCTTGTTGCTATCAACCTTAGCTGTAAACTTTAGCTGTAAACTGGGGTATTGCTGACAACACAGCGTATTAAAACTCACTAAAAATACGACTAAAAACCAACTAATTTTAATATTTATATATCGTGTGTACCAGACAAAATAATCAGTAAAACGTATTTTATTTGATTAAGTCATTAGAAATAATATGAACAGAATTAAGTTTATTGATGAACTGTTACTAACACGTGCGGGCATTTTGACCACGCGTTTTTTCTGAACACTTTAATGCCCACAATAGAAGAAAGAGTTCAATTGTTGATGGTGCTAACACCATGTAGTATATCTAGTAATCAGGCTTTTAGCGTCTCGGTGCTACGAGTAATTTACTACAGGACGAGGACTTTGTCATCGATTTTGAAGGCAACTTTAAAACAATCGAGGCTGGTCAGTCTCTAGATACGGGACTGTATTGCCCTCCCAAACAATGGTAACGACCGCCTAATGCGGTTAATGAACCTCAATTAGATTTGATCGTGGTTGCATGTAAGGCCAAAACTGGAACGCGAGTGCTGAAAGATATATTTCAAAGCTTGGATTGTTGCAAACGAGAGTTTCTCTACATCTAGATTTAACGTAATTGCATGAAGTCATTCATTGAGTGCCTTGGCTGAATATGCATAAATCCGGCCCGATTTAAATTAAAGGCCCTATAATCGTATGTATAATACTCGATAGTTTAGATAAAACAAATTCTCAAGAGCCTTAAGTAAAAAGCTAACAAACAACATTATTTTCTCTCTAATCTATTTGTTTTTATTTCACTGACTAGTCAAGGCCAAAACAAATACCACAAAAACTGCCGGACTTTAACTGTAAATTAACTATATGCTTCTTCGTTCTTCCCTTTCTCCTTTACATCGGTTTCGGCTGCTCTATATTCAAGTTTTCGTGTCTCTAGTCTTCCTCATCATCTTCCTAGCTCTTGAAATACTTCTATATCTATTTTGTTTTCTTATTCAACTACTGTAAGTTCTTCTTTTCCTCAGCTCCGCCGTTCCTCTTTCTTCCCCGCTTTTTTTTGTGAAACCCGAATTCATCATCATTCGTGTTATTCGTTTTTGCTTTGTTCTGCTGACAAAAAGATATAGCAAAAAAGGAAAACGTTGTTCAGGGCACACCAAGATAATGTTTCATTTATAAAAAGCCTTACAAAGATTTTTATGCTGGAGCAGTTCTCGGCTTGAATCATTACAACAAATCATGATGGCTCAAACCAATCTTGTTTGTCTCTTCCGCACAGGGCTTGGAATTAGTTGGAGACAATTGCTACTGCATGTTCCCCATGACCTTTGTGCGTTACAATGACCGTGCAAGTGGAGCCTTAAATAGGTCAAACTAGATACACTCTTTTTTATAAGTACCGTCGGCTAAAAATCGGGCCAAAATTTAAGAACATGCAAAGAACGCAGCCGAGACTGAGGACCCCAGGAACTTTATTTTGTCGTTGCAATACAGCACAAAAATCATAGTCTCATTCGTTTGGTTTTATAGCTTTTTGTCTCCGCAACGCGGTTTGCGTTTGAAAAAAATAGTCACGTACACGTTTCCTTGTTTCAGGACTAGTAAATTTTTCCGAGCTTCGTCCATAAAAAAAACCCCGTGTACACCAAACTGACGTGTGATTATACTAAGAGCATTGCAAGGGCGTTTTGGGACTAAAATCCCAAAAACCTTTGGAAACAATCAGCCTTGGCCTTGAAATACTACGTTCTTATAAAGTGTAACTCAACACTGTAAGTTAAAAAAAACCTAAGAAGAGATTCTATACAAAGCCTGATTTAATATTCATTCTTCAGTTAAAACTTAAATATTAGATTTTTTTGCTTGCTCCATATCCAACACAGTTTGCTTGAGGTGGAGTTAAAAATATTCATACATGAAATCAAGGTAGCATAGCCCAATTTACGTTATATACGGAACTTTTGATACGGCACAGATAAAAATATACTCGTACCAAAATACTGTTTTGGCACGAATAGATTTTGTCGGGTAAATTGACGACTTTGCCCCATCCGTGCCGGACTAATTAAAATTTCACCCGTGCTCGGACCATGTCGAGAGGGTAGTCCGTGCACGAACAAATTTGGTACGGTTATCACAAACATCAGCACGGACGAAGACGAAGAACGAGACGATGAGAAACCCAGGTGTATTGAAATATTTAATGAGCCAACAGTTCAGGGAGATCGAAGAGAGAGAGATAGAAAGTGTTTTAGAGGAAGTAAAAACCTAATTTAAAGCACCGAGATACAAAACCTATGAAGAGAACGACACTCACAAGTTACAATTTCTCCGAGCCGTACTTTTCTTAATTTGCACCCTCCGTGCCGTACCAAAAGTTCCGTGCAGTAATGGGGTTATATATAGCTTAAAGAATGTATTGAGTACTATTGATTTTCTAATACGTCGTATTGCTTTTAAGTTAGAAAAAAAAGAAAGAAACGTTTTTTCGTTTAAGACAGCGCCAACATCTTACTTAGAAATTTCAAACACCAACAAGTTGACTTTTCACATTAGAAACCAAACTTCGCCATTCGAGTTTTTTTTGTTGTTGTCAAAGAAATTTAGTTTTACAAACTCATTCTTAATGTGTCTGCTTTTAAACTTTCAATTCAGTTCAAGTTCTGACATAAAAGCTAGAAAGCATACAAAAATAATGCATACTAGAATTATTCTTAAAACTGAGCAAAATCCTTTCTCGAACTAAGTGAAGTAGGCTGGCGCTTACTCCCGGTTTCCGCACACGCTTTATTTTTTTTTTTTTTTATAAGAACCAGTAAATTTGGCCGAGCCTCATTGTTCTTAATGTTTTGGCGATTTGAGCCTCAAATTGTTCTTAAATTGATCGTATTTCTATATGTTTTTAAATCGAAAAAAAAACCAAGCCAAACATGTGTTGCAATACATGCGTTAAAAAACGAATTCGCCAAGCCATTTTCCCGAGACGATTTCTAGTCATTATAAACTGAAAAGCATTTCTTATTCATTCTGTATTGTTCAGTCGAAGATCGAAGCTCAGCGAACTTTAAAAAACAATTAGCCATCGAGCCCGAGCCTCAGCTTGTTCTTTAATTGTTCTTAGATTTTCGCCAATCTGAGCTTGTCTGAGCCTCGTTGTTCTTATAAATTTGTTCTTATAAAAAAAAGCCTGTAGTGATAAAGCGGATGAGAGTCTTTGACCTTTGACTCCCCCTGGACACGACATTAATCCATCTCAGGTTAGCCCCCAGCAGAAGCTGCATGGTACTCACTTATACAGCTGAGTCGACTGCAACAAAGTCAGGTAAAGTGTCTTGTTCAAGGACACAACACACTGGTCTGACTGGGGCTCGAACTCGCGACCCTAGGATTACGAGTCGAACACGCTATAACCGCTCGGCAACTGCACCAGTGACTGCATGTTAACTATAATTATACACTTGATGTTTAAAGTATTATAATCAGTCAGTAATTGGAATTTACTCTCTCCTCCCTACATCAACCTACTAACATCACAATGTACGGCAACTATCTTCCCTCGCTCCACCCCTACTCCCTAATTCTCTTGGCAAAATAAAAAAACTTTCAGCAAAGAACCATGTAAAATTTTTCTGTTTATCTTCTCATCTGTACATTAATAAGTGAATTAATAAGAAAATAAGATTTGCCAATATGAAAGAAATTTACTAATTGTTAACAGTCCTCAATTAAAGGGAGATTTTTCAAAGTTTTGAAGAATACGGGAGACTTTAGAACCGGAGCGGTTCCTGACGCTCGCAAAAAATATAGAACAAAAAAATTCCAAAAAAGGACACGTTGATCAAACCAAAATATGATTATAGGTGATCAGATATTGATATACTGTGCTATATTTCGGCAATATTACATTGTCATACTTATGTTTGCGATAGCTTTGCAAGATACAAGGTTACTTCTGATAGTTAAGTTCTTGGAATAACTGAAAAAAATAATGAACAAAATACAGAAAAATTAATACAGAAACGAACACAGAATAGACAGAAAGGAAATTATTAAAAAAGTTTCAACTCCACTGAAGCTTCGAGGCTCGCATTGATTTTGGGCTTCAGTTTCTTGATGCATTAGGCTTCGAGAAGGCCAAATGAGCGCGTGAAGTTTATGAATGATCTTAGAGTTTAATAATACAGTATTCAGAATGTGAGTGTCAAAATATACTTTGGGCTAGAGAGAATTGATGTCAGCAAGGCGAAATAAAGAACAAATTTCTTTAAATAGTTCGCATGAAGACAAGAGGAGGGGAATTTAGATGGCCTCTGTTTTGACTTGGTTTCACAGTTTTTCAAGGTGACAACGATCAGGCAACAACGCTAGAAAATTTAGAATTTATTTACAAATAACTTATTCAAAGTTCTCAACACTCGTTAACAGCTCTGTGTTTGAATCATATTAAGAAAAAAACACATGGTGCCTTCGAAATCTAAGCTATCAAACCTTTCACAGTTATCTTTTGGAGTGATTTGTTTGTTTAACACCTTGTGTCACTCGATCTATCAACAATATTTTATACCCTGCGTGCTAAGTGGTTTCGATTTTTTTTTAAAATGGATTTTAACAGATTGACACGTGCCCGACTGATAAACAATTAAAGCGGGTTTAGGAACAATTCATTTCATTGTTTTTGATCGAACAATAACTTTTGCAGTGGCAATTATAACACTTAGTTAGTTATGAGATAAACAAACAGGGTCTGTTGAAGTTAAAAATATCTCTGTGCCTCCAAAGCCAACTAGTCAACCACTAAAATCAAGGGTAAATTTTAGGCAAAGTTACAATGTCGGAATAAAGAAAGCCATTGAATTAAGTGCTACAACATGTAAAGTTTCTATTAGTTTTACTTGTGTTACAAAGTTCGTTCAGTTTATGATAATTTAGCAGTCCACTGTCTCCTCAGAATGCTATTTTTGAACGAATTCAAAATATATATATAATTCTTGACAAAAAGACTCGAAACCATACGTTTGATTGTTGTTTGGCTTTTGCGGAGACGCCCGGTAAACAACTTTCAGTAAAAATGTAAGACTTTCAAGCTTATTTAACACGAGGTAAAAAGGTATAAACTAAAAACTTTATCTGATCGAACCAAATGAGAGAGGAATTTGTTTTGCCCTTAATTTACCATGGATATTGTAAAGCACGTACAGTTTACCCGATAAATAGACTGATAGAGACAAATGCAGGTAATACAAGGCTGACAAAGACCCCCCCCCCCCTCCCCCCCTGATGTGAAGGCATTCAACAAGTAACTGTTATCGCCTGAAACAAGAAAATACTTAACTTCATATAAGCTTTAAACTACCAAACTTACGGAAGCAATGTGTGTTTATTGAATAGGGTTTCGAAGACAATCAAAACGAGTGTGGTCACTCTATTGGATTAAGAAGTTAGGACAATGTAATGACTCTATTAATAATTGCATGTACGTGGATTTGCAAACCTTTATCTCAATAGTTTACTTGTCATTGTACAAAGAAAGAAGTCTTAAAGAGTATTCATAATGAATCTCTTTTCTTTCTATTCTAAGTACATAAGTAACTGTAATCTTAACTCGTGCTACGAAAACAAATCAGAACTAATGATCTTCTAAGATTAAAGAATTGAAGTGACTCTTGTTCGACTCATTGTTTCCGAAAAGTAATAGATTGCCAAACCCGAAGTAATTGAGGCAGTATAAGCTCTGGGGTATCTGCGAAACCCTACATATGATAAATCAGGGCAGCTCACAAAAGGCGAGAGAAATAAAATTATTCTTGTATGGTTTTCTTCGTAACAATTCGTTTTTCTGAGCAAACCATTTTGTAGGCAAAATCTTCTAAGCATGTTTTGCACTTGTATTAAATAATTCTTTTCTGAAGGCAGCTGGCGATTATAAGCTAATTCAGACCCTTATTGCCATTGTTTGTCGCTTAATGGGCCTAAAACTGTTGATATTGTTTTATCATTAAGAAGCTCGCATGTCGGCCATGCGTCTCCTCTTTGTTACTCTAAGATAATACCCCCCCAAATTAATATTGTTCGAGCCATTGGGTAATATATGCTTCTAACAACAGCAGCATTCTCAACACACTCATTGTTGTTTTTGTTTGATAGTTCAACGTTCGATTTACAAATCGATGCGGATCAGCGACAAAATTTTAAGCTGTTTCTTCACAGTGGGTGGAAACCACCACACGCCTTTTTTTAAAGAGCAAGCAACTTTCGGCTGGATTCTTCTCAAATTTTGGCAATTTTTGGCCTCAAAGTTTTCTTAAATTATTCTTATTTCCTGATATTTCTAAATGAGTGGATAAGTTGCCCAAAACAATGAAAAGGCGTTAAGAAATACGTGTTTGTGTTTCTTATCGAACCCCAAGACGGGCACCCATGCAGATAAGACGGACACTTCTAAAGAATGGACGCCCAAACTTGGTCCCTGTTTTAATTAGGGCCTCTTTACATGGAGCGAGTTGTCCCGGCAAGCCGAGATATGGACGATAATAAGTTAGCATTTACATGCAAAAATGTCATCCCGCCAGGCCGAGACAAGTTCAACGTGGATTATTTTTCGTGACATCGCCCGTTCGTTGAACGCAGTCAATTTTCTCCATTTCAGCAAGATTTGGAAAATAAATCCTTCCCCTTTTCGCTATCATGCACTGTTCGCTGAATATCTTGCATTGTTCGCTGAATAAAGCCGGAATAGTCATGTTACGTGTGTCACAACTGTCAAATCTTGTCCCGCCTGGCCGAGATATCTCGGCTGTATGCCTTCACATGCATTAAAGTTGTCTCGGCTTGCAGGCGTCCCGGCTCGCCGAGATGGGAAACTCGGCAAACTGGAATAGCCCGCCTACATGTAAACGAAAAAGCAAAATACAATAGAGACGGAAAACCTGGCAAGCCGAGATATCTTGGTTTGCCGGGACAACTCGCTTTATTTAAAGAGGCCCTTAGTCATTTACTGTATTTTAAGTCTCTTTAAGACGGACACCTCTCTAAAACGGACAGTTGCACGAGGCTGGTCCCGAAGGTGTCCGTCATTAGGGAAGTTTGACTGTACGATGAACAGAGATTGTGCGCGTATGCCGGTTTTTACTCACATTTCAATCTGTAGTTGAAATTGTCTGGTCAAAATTTCCGCCTGATCGTACTTAGCTTATACTAAACTTATGGGCAATCTTAGCCTGGTTGTTCTTTTAAGAAAAGGCGTGCTGCCGTATAGCCCTGGATAAGTTTCCTCAGCTTCCTTCCCTTTCTCGGTATTTCTCCAGTGAAACGATGGCCCACACGCTATTTTTACAAGAACAAGTTAATTTTGCCAAGGCTCATTGTTCTTAATTCTTTGGCGATCTGAGCCTCATTTTCTTTAAGTTGTTTTTATTTCTATATGTGTTTAAGTCGAAGAAAAACTAAGCCATACATGCATTGAGAAATGAAACTTATCAATTCATCCCCGCGGATTAATTTATCCTGGATTCGCCGAGTCATTTTCCCGAGACAATCTTCAGTGACTGCAAAGCAATTCGTATTCATTCTGTATTGTTCAGTTAAAGATCGAAGTTCAGTAAAGTTTAAAAAAATAGCTATGGCGAGCCCGAGCTTCAGCTTAACTTAACTTTTGGCCAATCTAGATCTGATCTTTGTTCTTATAAAAATGCGTGTTAGAAATTTCTCTTATCGGAAATCCGCAGCGGACTAAACTCAAAAAACAGGCTGGCTGCAGTTTACTGCTATAATCAAATACTACCATGCAAGTCAGCTCTTTCAATTACCTTTCAACCTAGCATCGTTTAAATCATACAAGGAAGTTATATTCTTTGAGCTACTTGGAGATACTTGCCAATTAAACATAAAATGCAGGCTTCTTGTAGAGTCAGATCTGAGGCTTCAGGTCAAAGGTCTTAAAGTAGGATTGGAGTTGTCTGTTTCTCTGTCACTGGCTGCCGTGTTATATATAATATATGATGTTGCTTACACATTAGTTCAAACGCAATGGAAACAAGATAAGGGGTTCTTCTCGCTAACTTCAGTAAATGATTTTTGCGAGCTTGCTGAAGTTTTCCTTTATGCTATGAAGCCATCTCATCTTCCTGGTTCGTTTGCGTTTTCACTGAGAGATCGAGCGCGCGGAGCTTTTCTGCTTGTCAGATCCCAATTTTTTTTGTTAGAACCACAAGGAAACGAGCCACAACAATCTTTTTTTTACAAGAACACGAGGCTGATAAACGCCAAACACTCAGTTAGAATCATTCTAAGAACATACTCTCTCTCTTTTTTGTAACTGAGAACGTCGAATTTTTCGACCGAGGCTGAACGTTCTTAAATATGTTCTTGGTATCAGCCTCAAGTATTCTTAACTCATTTTAATAATACACTGATGTACCGTATGTAATGCATTTGTGTAGTAAAGTAACAGTAGTTGGTACTGACTGCTGACTTTTTTGCCAGTTTGTCTCGAGAGATATACCTGAAAGAACTGCGATTTGGTACAACTGAAAAAAGATGTGATGTAAAATTGTTATATCTGCAACTTTAGTCAAGAAGCCCCGGCACCGAAAAGCAATTGTTTGATAACTCTGTATGAATTATTTGCATAGGTTATCATCATAAATAAATGTTCTTCACCTTTTCTCAGCCTCAGCATGTTCTTAATATGTTCTTAAATTTTTGGCGATTTTCAGTCTCATGTTCTTATAAATAAAAAAGGTTCTTATAAAAAGAAAGAGTTACTGAAGCCGAGGGAGGCCAAGACATTTCACTTTGAACACTGCATAAAATTATGTAAACATTTTTTCTCGGCTACCATTCATCTGTGCAACATCGCCCCTGTAGTGTTGTGCACGTACAAGTTTGTTTTAAATCTTTTCATTTATCATAATATTTCTTTCTACGGCCATGGTAGTGTCTAATTCAGTCAATAAAGCATATTTAATTTGTGCCGTTCTGGTTGGTATGTACGCTTATAAAAATAACACAGACACTCCCAATATTAACAATTGTGTTACGTTTAAGAACATGAGGCTAAAATCCCCCAAATTTTTAATTAAAAGAACGTTCATCTTGTGGAAAAACAAGACAAGAAAGTTTTTTCAGAAGGCATCATTTCTAAGTTCTCATCCTCTTCGCATCAACTTCCCAAAAAGTAAAGAAGTAACCTATAGTCAATTATAGTCTAGCGCTTGTCCTCGTTATCGACAACACACTGTTCATCAACAGGCTAATTTTCAGGTACAATCTTACCACACAGTGTAGCATCCTTAGAGATATAAATTTGAATATTGTAACAATTATTAATCTAGCACAACATGTTGCCGGTTTTCACCTGACGTCATAGCGGCCATATTGGTGTCCTTGAACAAAGGAATTTTAATTGTTTTCTTTTGTGTGGGACACCAACATGGCCGCTTCTTCTTTTGTCTTTTGCGTCTCAAGGGAGTGCGTGAAAATCAAGAATACATCTAGTTTTATCTTATAGTTATGGTTTTTCGATAAAGACGACTAGTATAAGGCGTTCTTGTAATAGGTAGAATGTGTATTCGTGGGTGGCTACAAGTCCTTATCTTCGGCTTCACCTCGCTGTGCAAAGTTATTTTAATGCGTTAAAATTAAACTCATCGTAGGGATAAGGTCTGCAGAAGCTGCTACTCATTTACATTGAGTTGACTCTAACAAGTCGGTTGTTAAGTGTCTTTTTAACATAGAGGGCAAAATTACTTCGAGCTGATTGGATAGCAGCGGGGGCATTTTTTCTTAATTCAGGGCAAAATTACTTAGCGCTGATCGGTCGCTGGTACACTTCCGAAAATTTCCGAAGATTTTCCGAAAATTTCAAAAAGTCTCAAAAATGCTCAATCAAACATTTTCCGAAGATTTTCGAAAATTTCCGAAGATTTCAGAATGTTTTGAGAGGTTGCAAAGATTTTGTTTCATTTGCGAGAAATGAGTTAAGTTATGCAACGCTTTCTCGTGGGATCCCGCGGAGAATGAAGAATTTTGCCCTCGATATAATAAACATGTAATCGCCTTGTTCCTCGTTTTGGAAAAAGTTGAAAACACTCGTGACATTAATCCTATACTAATTGTTCAACTGAATAGTCTGAAACATACTCGTCCCCAGAGCCCATCATTTTCTTAGCCGGCGGGCCTCGTTTTCTCGTGCGAAGGCTTCGCCGGCTAAAAGAAGCGATGGGCTCTGGGGACAAGAATGGGTCTGAACCTCACTTTCATGCACTTGTTCCCAGCCCTAACCAGGTTTGAAAGATGCCTACGAACGAGAATATATGCAGAGCACATAATTTATGTAAAAATTTCGGTGGAGATAACTTGGTAAACTGTAGTTTTTAACGCCCGATTCTGGTGGCAACATCGCCTGATGGATACTCCAACGGAGAGATGCGAAGGGAATTTCTCCTTACATAACTCACACAAAATAAAGTGTTTGGTAATGCGAAAATGGGATTTGATCAGACAAACTAGTGAGGATGAAAAGCGAAATTCTCCTAAACTGGCAACACGGGACGACTAACTCGAGTATGGGAAACCTGGCAACATGCCGTTTTTTGTTTACATTTTTTTGCCTCATTATGTACCCACTCTAGCTTCTTTGCCTCATTATGTACCCACTCTAGCTTCTTTCCTATTCAGCTACAGAAACAAAGCTTCTGAATAATGAAGTATTTCTACAAAGCCAACTTTCTCTGAAAATATGAGCTTGATATGCTGAGTAATCTTTCCATGACGTGGTCTTAAAAAGTGGAAAAATTACAAAGAATGAATGGCTCAATATCGTTCTTGCCTCCAGCTGTTTAGTACTTTTTTGAGTAGTGATTTCTTCTTTGAAACCACACTTATAAAACCGAAAGTTCGGTCATATCACTCATTAATTTTGATGAGCATTTTCAAGTTTCAAAGTCAATTCTTGCTTATCTTTGTTCCTTCTCCGATTGAAGTTGTATGCTAATGAAGCAGAGTGTAAACAATGACGTAATCAGAAACTCGCCTATAGCGGGTGTTAGGGAAACAATGTATCAACACCGTATACCCAGGTTCTTCCCCCTAACGTGACGAAAGAACCTGGAAACCAGGTCGACAGTGTGGGAAGTTCAATTTATTTGTTGTTCAGCGCTTCCAAAGCTTTGAATTAATTGGTTGAATCCTCCCTGGGGTTAAAGCAGGAAATATTCATTTACGCCACACCCTAAAAATGTCTAACAGCAACAAATAATGTTCAAAAATATTTATAACTTTATATGGCTGATCTCCAATTTATTTGGCTTTTAAGTTTGTTAAGAATATAAGAAAAATATTTTACGAGCGGGCCAACAATATTTACATCTGAACATGAATCCCTTTCAAGTTTTATCGAAAATAGAAAAAATAATTGCAACAGAACTTCTTATAACAATATACATGTCTTCTTTTCCCGAGAAGAAACTGTTCTTTAATTCATATTACTAAGTAGCATGCGCCACAATCAATTATTTATAACGGGAGGCCGTCAAACCGTCTGCTTGCAGACTGACTAGTAAGGGATTGCAGGACCTCTTTACATGGAGCGAGTTGTCCCGGCAAGTTGGGATATCTTTTCCTTCCCTATTGATCATGCTGTTTGTTTATATGTAGTCAGGCCAGCCCGGCTTGCAGAGTTTTCTGTTTTGGCAAGCAGGAACACCCGTCAAGTTGAGGCAACGTTTTGTTTGTTTAGTGCATGTAAAGGCGTTATAGCGAAATATCTGGGCCAGATGGGACGAGTTCTGACCACTCGGCAACCGTGTGGTGGCTAAAAAAATAATCCACACTAAACTTGTCTCAAACAGGCGGGAAGATATTTTGCATGTAAATGGCAGTTTATTATCCTCCCGTCAAGCCGAGATATCTTGGCTTGTCTGGACAACTCGCTTCATGTAAAAGAGGCCCTAAGAAGTCAGTGGAAATGGCAAAGAGCGATTGTGAATGCAATAACTGCACGTCGGAATGCACTAGGCCAGCGACTTACAGTCAGATTATTCACATAAAAACCAGCATGTCAAAAATATTTTTCACAAAAGAGTTCTGATGGGCGTTGCCCTTTTCATTTTTCAAACTCTCCAGTACTGACAATGGGAATAAGTTGATCTACTGGTGTGCTCACTATTTCTTCTTAGCTGCCTTTATGGACTGTCGTAAAAATTGTATGGAAAACATTTATAGCTGCCTTTGATGGTTTCTAAAACGTACTCAGATGTTTTTATTCCGATAACCTGACAAAATAATTGGCTTAGATAAAAAAAGAAGACGACACAACACAAAACACCATTTTACTGACGTAATTGTTTTACTCGTTTCAATCCTGTGTGGGGGCAAACTAGCTTTACTCGGCCACATTTATTCAACACATTTGAGAGTTTTTGCCCAAACAAAGGACTGGAACGAGTAAATATAGTGTATCGCCAAGTAGGAAGTGCACTCAACGTAGATAACTGCAGCGGTTGTAAAAGGTCCTTTGTACGGCTCCCTTTCCACTCGGGCGCTTGCCACGCATGAAGCATGCGCAAATCTAGAAAGTTTGCGATAATATAGACTGTGTTGCCTCGAGATCCATCTCCTCGGGAAGTGAGTAGTCCTGGGTCTCATCCTCATCCGAGCTAATATCTCCGTGACTAATCCGCCTCACGCTTTCTGTTCTCTTCGGCGTGTCCTGCTTCCTTCTGCTTCGCGAAGAACATTTCACCTGAATTTTGTTAGGCAGGTTATTAAACTGACTGTCGACACCTTTATCCACCTGTTCAGCCTCCATTGGCTCTTCGACGATCGTTTCATAGTTTCCATTAGATCGTTTGCCGTCTGTAGCGACGTTTTCACTCCCACGTTGGGCACGGGGAGTATTTTTTACTGTTTGAGATATCGATGTCACTTTATCCGAGGGCGTGTCTTCAGTCTCCATTTTAATGGATTCAGGATGGCTTTTCGTGGACGATGATGACGAGGTTGAAGCTGAGCTGCTTTGGAGTGCTAAAGGTGGGAAAAGAATAAAATTTGTTGCATGAAATCGAACAGTTCAGATATCGCATGAAACAGAACGTCGTGTCGAGGTAAAAGTGGTTCCGTCATCATTCTGAAAGAGTTGGTATCAAAGGAAACTTAAGGAGCGGTTTTTACCCCACTCTCCCTCTCTCCCTCCGTGCTCAGTTTTACTGGTATTCAAAGGGGAAGAGAAGGGAAGAGAAGAGAGGGGAAGAAGTGAGGGCAGGGGAAGAGAAAAGAGGAGAAGAGAGGGGAAAAAGACAGAGGAGGAGAAGAGAGGAGGAAGAGAAGAGAGGGGAAGAAGAGAGGGGAGGAGAAGAGAGGGGAAGAAGAGAGGGGAAGAAGAGAGGGGAGGAGAAGAGAGGGGAAGAAGAGAGGGGAGGAGAAGAGAGGGGAAGAAGAGAGGGCAGGAGAAGAGAGGAGAGGAGAAAAGAGGAGAGGAGAAGAGAGGGCAGGAGAAGAGAGGAGAGGAGAAGAGAGGAGAGGAGAAGAGAGGAGAGGAGAAGAGAGGAGAGGAGAAGAGAGGAGAG
>JAOBRD020558041.1:0-16402 GCA_027575215.2 Hydrozoanthus sils | reverse complement strand
CCAATCCCAAGCCCTGAGTATGTATTCACTAACCATTACAATAACCAATCCCAAGCCCTGAGTATGTATTCACTAACTATTACAATAACTAATCCCAAGCCCTGAGTATTTATTCACTAACCATTACAATAACCAATCCCAAGCCCTGAGTATGTATTCACTAACCATTACAATAACCAATCCAAATAACGAGGGTTTTAAAATTGTCTTACTGCATTGAAGTCTTCAATGATGTCACCCATCTCTGTGTCTGTATTGAGTTTATCTACCAGCTAAAAGCAAACACATCTATCAAAAGACCATTCAAATAAATACAAACATTGAGATCACGATTATAATTTTCATAACAAGCGTTGCTAAATTCTCCCATCAAGAACCCATATTTTACCTTATCAACTTAACTTCATGCATTATCGCATTATAAATGAAAATAATGCGAACTTGACAAATTCACGTTTAAAATACCATTACGCGGGAATTTTCGAAGCGGGTTAACTTAGATATAAACTTTAATTTCTGACACGACAGTTTTAACTGCAATAATTTTTCGTTATTTATAACATGTCAAAAACACTAGATCATTTGCATCACTCGATCCATACATTTGACTGTTTCTACAGTATCAAAAACTTTAGCATGGATTTGTTGTATGACCCCATCCATATGTTTGTTTTTTTATCAAAAACTTTATCTGGATCAGAGGTAAAGTATACAGTTGTACTGTTCTCCCAAACAAAATACGAAATGTTTTAAAAAGCATATGACATGAAATCAGTTTGACAATTTTCAAAAAGTATAGTAAGTTTGAGAAACATACTATGAAAGTACGCCAAGATACGGCGCATAGAATTTTGAATTTTTCCCGCTAAAAGTGTCCCCTCCAAAAGCCAACAATGTGACGCAACAGGTCACGTGCATCTAACCTCAGTCCATCCAAAATCGACTTTAAAACATTTGCAGCTAATAGAGTTTCTATCGAAAAATCTATAGCAGTTACGGATTTTTGAAATCGAATTATCTCTTTACTTTGTGGCACCATATTAAATGGACTGAGGCGATACGCACATGACTAGTTACGTCATATTGTTGGGGACACTTTTAGCAGGAAAAATTCAAAATTCTACATGCCTTATCTTGGCGTACTTTCATCGTATGTTTCTTAAACTTGGCAAAACAATGTTTTTTGTAGTGTACTTTTTGAAGATCAAAAAACTGATTTTATGTCATATGCTCTTTAACTATATAATCATGCTAATTTTCTTGAAAAAAGTGCTACCTTCAATATTGTGTTAATTTCCTAGAAATGAAAACGTCCGCCCCTTCAAACTGCGTCAATTATCTCGACGTTAATATTCTTGTGCGTTAAATGAGTGAAACCGACATTTTAGATCAAGTACTTACAGTGTTGTAATCAGCAAGCTGGCCCTGCAAATCTTTGATTTCTGCTGCAAGACTTTCAGCTCTAAAACATTTAATGATCAGACACAATTATCAGAACAGTGGAAACCCACCTTACGGCCACCCCATTAACACGTTCATCTCGTTATCATGGTTACTTTTTTGGCCAGGCAAAACGGCCATACATTCTCTTACTGAAAAGAACTCCACTTATACGGCCAATGACCACTTTTTAAATTACCAACTCATATAATCCTTTATAATTTAACCCTGTTAATGCGGCCACCTGAGAAAACAAAAACGCCTGGAAACGTTAGTCTCAATGATTTCTGTCATCAAACAGCCGGTTTTCTCAGTTTTCATTATTGCGCACTGACAGCAACGTCCGTTTATCTAAATTGCAAAGCAATTTAAAAGTCAAAAAAGATTTTGATAACAAAGATTGGATCAACTACAAAGCAATTACTCAAACTTTTGGGCATCAATGAAAATTAGAACGACACACTGGCAAAGCGTTTTCATTATTAAAAAAATGCCTTTTCAAGGATGATTGCCCACGCTCAGAGTGATTGACTGAAATGCAGAACAAACCATTCAAAGGTCACCAATTTTTTTTTCCAAATCATGAACATTATTCACTGATGTATGAAGTATGATAGCTAGGGACTTCTGTAGATTAGAAGGATAGCAAGCTGAATCGCTTTGTTTTGTTTTTGGACCACTAAAATTTATTTTATGGTTTACTGGCCAATATATATTTAGAAGTAGTTTATGTATTGTGAGATGATTTTAAGTACTATTTACAACTCAATCTACAATTCCAATTGTCTATTTAAGAGAACAGTAAAAGTTGTTCAGGAAGTGCTACTGCAGCATACTTGTCGCTACCCTTAACGGTTATGAAATTTGACCTACCCCGTTAATAAGGCCAATTTTTTGTGGCCCGTTCATGACCGTATTAATGGGCTTCCACAGTATCTGTATCAAATACTTCAAAAATGTGACACCAAGAATCATTATAAAGTAGCACCAGTGAATCTTGCACGCTGATTGGTCAAGAGTGTGAAAAAACCATGTCTGTAAGTGATACATAGACACGCTCTTGACACACATGTAAGGAGACTTTAGATTTTGAGAATAAACAACGTATCTCTTTGTTTTTCACATTTGTTTGTTGTGGCTATTTCATAAAATCAATAAAGCCAAAACTACGATCCCAGAACAGTGATTTTTGGCCTTTTCTTTTTGAACAGAAAATTTTACTTTCGAAAGAATATTGGAAGTTTTGTTCAGTTAATCATCAATTTCAGTTGTTGCGAAAATTTTGTTCTCGTGTGATTGTTTACTGAAATTCAGTTAAAACAGCAAGATGATCATTGGTTTGTACAGTAGTTTTGATCAATCAGCTGTTTTAATTTGCTCGAGTTGATGCAATGATTCTCGGGAGATTGAAATTTTGATCAAACTAAAAATAAATTTTGCTCACATTAGTTCTTTGTTTATTTAAAAGTTAACCAGTATCAAAAAAATTTGAGGGCTGTCGAATAGTCATTGATTACTACTTGATTCCATTAAAATGATGAACTATAAAATGTTCTTGGCCGACTACAAGGCAAAATCTAGACTTCGGTTTCAGTTCTCAAAGGGACGTTTTTCACGGGCGGCTTAGATTTTTCACACAAAAGAAAGTTGATTATGTGCTTCAAGATGGTTCCCTTTTTTAGTTTGATGATATGATTTTTTTCGGATTCAAGTTGGCTGATGTTTTAGTCTGTTCCTAATAAGGGTTCTCCAGTACCCCTGACACTTACTATAATATGTCAAAAATCTGCCTTTGGTCATAAGCACCAAAAGAAAACCATATTAAATGATTTATTTATCTTTCTTCATGTTTTCAACAGAAACTGTTGGTGGTAGAGGTGGTTACAACAATTTTCAACTTTCCTAAATTTTGAAAAAATCAAAGTGCTTTTGATCTTATTATACAGCAGTTGAGCCCACTTAGCTTCAAGTTGGCTTATCTACAATCTGTATATGTATTACTATTTGACTTAATTTACATGCAAAATATAGCTACAGATACCAATTATGGTGAAGCATTGTAACAACATTAACACTACAGTAACATTACCTTTTCTCATAACTGACATATGCAGAATTCTCTTGACTGAACTGATCTATTTCCTTCTGCATCTTTGCTATTTCCGTACTCAACTCTGTCATCTTTGCTCTGAATCAGGAAAAAGATAATCAAATTGATACCTTGTTTGAAACAAATTTGCATAATTTTTATTAAATATTTCATGATCAATACTACAGACTGTAACTTTAAACACTTGGAGTACTAACAATGTCAAAGGGAAAAACAAGGATCTACTTTTAAAAATAATATAAGTGTTAGTTCTAATTTAAATATTATTGTTGAAATATAAATGCTGTAAGTCTTGATGAAAGTAGTGGTTTTATTTTGGAATATTGAGCTCATGATCAATCAATCCCATAGAGATGCAAAGTAGGTGGGTATACCAAGTTTTGTTCTTTCAATGTGGATAATTCTGGTTCTTGATACAGCACCTCAAATATGCATTTTGTGATTGGAACAACATATCAAAAAGGCTATAAAGGATCTGGAGTTACAAGGAGAGAGTACTAGGGCACACAAATATCAGGAGAAAAAAGACCTTACGAGGATTCTGACGACCAAAAATAGGGTAACTTCTATCTGGAAAACAGGAAACAGCTTGGCTTGCACAAACAAGGACAAGAGGCTGTTGATTACCAGTTGATGGACAGTACCAGAGAACACGAATAATTTACAGGAGACACTAGAAGACAATTAGGTTTACCATAAATGGGATTACACACATGTAAGTTCTATCATGGCACATTGCAACATACAAAATAATGTACCTGAGTGACTGACTTACTACTAGTTTTTCAAACAAACAAAAGTACTGTGAGCGTTAATTGTTAGTTGAATTGTCTTACTATATTATATCTTGGTGTTACCTTAGCTGTCCCATGTAATATGATTTGTCCATTACTTGTCTCTGGGGTCCTGAAGAACAATATTATTATTAAATCCATTCAGAATCTTCAATAACTTAAAATCAGTGTACACTGTATGAATAATATTATTGCACATTCAGAGGCAGGTTCAAGAAAAATGAAAGTCAACCTTCAAACTCATGCCTTTGGATGCATATCTATTACCCTCTCTTCCAATGGCCTCTAGACTACAGGTTCTGACTTAATTTAATAAGAAATCATACTGAGTAATAATAATAATTATAACAATATTAAAAATAAAAATAAAAAATTATAAAAATTTGTGTTCTTGACACTCCACATGAAATTATCCCCTTAAATGTATGATGGACCGAGTGTTCTTTAGTCTATCACCAATAATTGAGAGGACCACACAAGTCCGCAACTAACAGCTTTTAATGAATAGCCAAAACCCAGGGAAAGGCAAGTACAGTTAGTATAATTGATTAACAACACTGTCTGTTTAAGTATAGAATTATCACTGTTTACAATATTATCTAATATATTAAATAGCTATGATAATACCTAATCCTTTCACTCCAGTCTTCATTCCTGTCAGACCCTGTCTTGTCATTGGGCGATCTGCAACCTTGATCTGAGCATTCAGTGCTGAAAAAAAGACCTTGAATGTGTCTTGAATTTGAAAAATTAGCATCAAAACAGTCATATAATTTTATACATATATACCATAATTTATAACTTGATAATAAGCTTTTTAGTATATAAAAAGAGATTTTATTTACTAATGTATTTTCTGTTATTTTATTTGTTTTTTATTATATTATTTTAAAAAACTAAGTACTGTACACTGTAAGTTTTTTTTAAAGTGCCTTTGAAATGAATTTTTTTTATTAATCCAGCAGATAAACCTTGCTAAATGAGGAATAGTGATGAAAAAATTTTGTCAAAATCTTTTATGGTTTTTGAGATATTATACATTTAATGTTTTAAACCGATGGCATCACTAGTGTGACAGTCAGATTTGCATTTTAATGAAATTTGCTGCCAATCCATAACCAAAATCCAAAAATTCCAAAAATACTCATTTGGAGCCTGGAACCCAGTTTGTTGCCATGGCAATGAAAGTAAGTAATAATTCTGAAAAAACCTTGAGATTCATCAGCAGCCCAAGTTTGGGTTTTAATTCCTCCAAAGCCTATTCATAGGCAATTTAAGTGGATTATGAAAGACAACTAGTTAATGAATTAGTTAGCGGTAGTAGAAAGGTTAAATAGCCACTGATGAGGTGTGAAGCATTTTTTAGGTGTCCAAAGAATAGCATGTTCTTGTTCATTTTCTATGGTTTGAAAGCTATCCAAAAAAAGATGACCTTTATAACCTAAGTTGACAATTTTTTGCTTCCAAGATATGGAGATCGACCCCTAGTTTTGGGGGTTGTAAGTACCTTATATTCTCTTAAACTTATATGTACAAACAATACACAGCTAGCTCTCCAATTACAATTACCTATGCACAGAGAACTGACTGGATCAGATTCTAAAAGAAAAGGGTTAACTCACCTCCCCCTTGGTCTATGCCTCCTCTGGTTCCTGGTCGCTAATGCACATCATATTTAGAGAAATCACATACATGTGTAATCACACTTAAAGATTGCTCAATACATCTATTATTTACTAGTTAAAAATCCTTGTCAACAAACAGTTTTTTGAAAGGTTTTGTCAATTGCCATATTTGACATATTAAATGTACATCCCCCTAACTTCAATAAGTTTCCTGAAAAGTTGGGGGTGGGTGCTTGCTCGAGCAGATCAAATTTCCATAACTATATTAACTTTCTAAAATTTAGCACTGGTACACAATAATTATAGTATAGCTCTATGAAAAAGAAACACAAATGAAAAACACATGATCACTCACTCTTTCCTAGTCACAATTACTATTGAACAACATGCAACACAAGCTAGCTTTGTTGTAGTTTCCGTTATTTTTCTTAGTTATCTGTGTTCTTATTCTAGAACAGAGATAAAAAGAAATTTATAAAAGAAAATACTGTGAATTCTTGGAAAAGTTCAGGATTTTTGCAACAATTATTTTAGTTCAAAACACCAACGTTCAAGAATATGTATGTCTGAAAAGGGGTGTGGATGCTTACATTAGCATGCTGGGCTTAGTACTGTGTGTCAATAAGGTTATAAGTGTAAAACCTTATAAATTGTATTATTATTTCTTACTGAACATGTCCACTATTTATGATAATTATTAAAAATGAATATTTAAACCTACAGTAATGATCTTGATGTCAGTTCCACACTCAAGTACTGACCATTCAACCTTGCGTCTAATAAAGTATAGCTATTATAGTTACAACTTGAAATCCTTTCTTACCATGCCAGTCCCTGTAAAAAAGGTAATGAGAATTACTTGACATGTGAAATTTACAGCACTATCATTTTGCCATAAAACTAACAATCAACTTGAACAGGATCCAGAGTATGGTGAATTACAGTTAGCAGTTCTACTTACATTACAGAGAGTGTGTTTAATATGAAAGTCATGCATCAGTGAGTGAGTAATGCGAGCCAACATTTCTAACCTTTTTTAATGTTGGTGTCTAACAGTCAGACGATGGAAAAAATTTGGCTATATTTGAAAACCCAACAACAAAAATAGAAACTTATGGATAATTGGTCATTGTAACAGACAATAACTTTCCTGTCTTTAATGATTAGAACAGACAAGCTCATTCAAAGCTAATTAACAAAAACCATATGTGCAAGACTCACTGAAACATGATTTGAGCAAGCCAACCATTTTGATTCTTTTCAAGGCATGAAAGCTTTTTTGCCGCCTATTCGGAATCCATCACTCTATCAATCACACAATTATTATGGCCATTATTACAAAATTAACTAGCTATTCTTGTGCTCCTGTATGATGAAGTGAGAAAGATTTGTACCCCCATATCTATCTTTGCTATGAACACCTGGCAAATTTTGTTTCTTTGAGAAAAAAATATTATTGATTGAAGATTTTATCATAATTATGGTAATTACAAAAACTATATAATTATACATTGTTGTAAAACTGGCAGCCACAATATCTGAAGCAAGAATGACATGTGTCAAAAAATTTAATTTTAACAGAAACCACTTGCATTTGCTCATAAAAAAAGAAGCAAGTAGAGCATAAGAAAGCCATGCTTGAATAATTGAAGGTCTAGTGCAAAACAACATAAGTGACTTTTGATGGAGTGACCTACTCTCCCTACATTATCCCTTTTATCTCTTCATAACCATTGGGAGAATTTAGCATTTCATGCAAAGTCACTTACATCGTTTTTGCACTAGACCCTTTAATTTTATATGTTGATAGATATTTAATATAAACAGCAACTGAAATACTAAAAAATGTATTAAAACAACAGATTAAGTGATTCACTAGATACTTTCTGGGTGGACATACTAGTATTATTTAATTCTGTTCAAAAAAATTATCAAGCTACTGTAAGCTTAATACATTGTACAAATTAAAACAACATTATATACTGTCGATAGTACAAAATTGCATCACTAACACAATTAAATTTTAGATAAACTATCTGCTTACCTGGTGGTCTTCCCATTGCTAGCCACATAATGAACATTTGAGTTAAGGGACAAGATATGAAATATGGATAGAGTGGTATCCAGTTCATGGTTCACACATTATACTGCAGGAAGTCTGGGTGTTTCAAGGGCTTTTCAAAAACTTCATCAATGAGGGTTACATTCTTAAAAATGAACTTAATATGTACTGTCAGTACATTATTTTTACAACTGATGAAAATAGATTTAATCCATTCAAAAACTAATTCTGTTTTGATCTTTCATCTTGTTGCCTTTTGTAAATACTTGTTTGCAAGTTCTTGCAATTATTGATAGAATTTAAAAAGTCTGTTAATGTAGGACTGCCAACAAAATATTTTAAACTGTTTTGAAGCCTACTACACTGTACTTATGGAAAAGTAAAAGAGTGTTAGAGAATTCTTGAGATTTCAAGCTGAAACAAAAGGATACAGCTACCTGGCACCATTCCTCGACCATGTGACATTGTCCCAGGTGGCCGGCCCAGACTAGATGGAGCACGACCTCGTCCACTTGGTGGCCTCCCTCCCAAATCACTCCTTTATCAAACAAATGTGGACAGTCATCAGTCAGTTTTAACTGTCATTTAACACTAAGGCATAACAATAACCAATAACTCTTGTCATTAAAGGGATTTAATTAACCAACAACAATAGTATGTGTAAACATATGTACATATTATATATACTAATTCAGTTGATAAAATCAATAAATATTGTAACCATAGGTTTCAGCTCAAGCTAATTATCAAATTGTCTGATGATTACCTCAAGTGTGAAACCTAAGATAACAATTTTTTTCAATTTTATCAACTTTAAAGTTCCATCAATCATCTATAATATTTTAAGTATAATTTATGCTGTGCAACCCATGCAACAAGCACTTTTTACTATATATTAAACAATGTGATCACCCTCATAATTATTGTATTTATACATATTAAACAATAATTGAGAGAGTTGGAAAGCTTTGAGAACCTATGGCTGATGTTGGCAGCAACAATGGCACTATAAGGTCGGTTGAACTATAGTTAATATACAGACTGGTTAGGAAAGCTGGCAAACCTCAAAAGGGAAATACAAAGAATGCACTGAAGATGCTTTGTTTTATGTTGGTAAAACTGTCACCCTGCACATACTTTGTTTCAGGTGTTAGTGAAAATATTTTGACTGGCTATTTGTTAATTTGCATTTCAAAAGCTTTTGTGTTTCCTGCACGTTTTGTGCAGGGTCAAGACCAGAAAATAAAAGAAAATGGTGAACAAAGACATACAACAATGGTTTCCTAACCAGTTCGTATATATAACTATGGTTGAACCATCTGAAATGCATCTTTAATGAGCACTCAATTTTGTTGGTGTTGGGTTGAAACTTAACAGAGAGAATTAGAACTTGACAAACTTATTTAAGGCAATTACTTAAATAGAACATCCATGGAAGACCTCTTCTCGGTGAATTTTTATCCAATTATAAATTAGCACATATTATTGGAGTTGATATTTGACCAAAATTTATCCCTAACTTTCAATTTTAATTAATGAAACACTAATTAAAGCTAAGGCTTTGCTTTTAAAGTTTGTGTGTGCTACACAGGGTTGCATCTATAGCTATTCAATCTAATATTTTAATGTGAAAACCACCAAATTAAGCAAAACCACAGATTTAACAGGGCTATATCAGACTTTAAATGAGGTACTGTGTCAAATATCATCATTTATCACATACTTAGTTTGATATTTACATAGTAGATTGGTGAAATATTGAGCGTATCAGCCACCCATATCAATCACATGTGACAGTTTGAGGAAATCAAAAAATGCCAATCAGAAGCACGATTTCCATATCATCACATGTGATTGACATGAAACTTTTCCTGCCATTGAAACAACTTGTCGATCTACTTTCTTGATGATTGAGAGAAACTTGTAGAATCTCACTAAGTATGTGATAAAAAGAAAATTACATGGCTGCTTGGAGATACAAATTTTATCTTCTCATGTTGAAAATATTTTTTTAACACTTGAAGATAAAATTAGTATCTCCATGCGGCCATGTAATGACCACTATATATCTTATGCAGTAAATATCAACTCAAATATGTGCTATAAATTTGGAACAATCTATTCTATAAATTTATACTGGTTCATGTTTAATTTTTCTATGATCACAAAGTTGTGTTGGAGAACTGTCAGAAGATTATTACTTCTACACCATGGTGTTTGTTTTAGTTCAAATACATAATACTTTAGTCTTTATCAATAAGGATTACTGTGTGATTCATTATTCTCGTGGTTTTGAGAAAACAAATAGATGAAGAAGTATGAGCTTATGATTATTACAAGAGTAAAAGCTGCAGTGTGGTCTAAACAACTATTTAGCAAAATGATATGTACAGAAATCCACACAGATAATGTTTTAATATATCTGTCAGTGTCAACATTTTAGTTGATCAACTCACAACTGTCGTTCTTACTTGCCGACGCACTGAACCGTTACTCTAGAAACAAGTTCTCAAAGCTCAACGTAAAGATCGGTACTCCAACAATAACATTGATAATCGTGAAGCAACTACAAAAGTTGGTTATTTGTTATTTTTTTCTCAATTTTTAGGAACTGGAGCTGATCGGACAATGTCATCGAACTCTGTGAAATGATCGCACTAGAATAATAAAGCGGGTGGCAAGTATTTCTTTGCAAAGGACAAAATAATTACTACATTTACCATTACTTACATATCTTAAAAACCCGACCAATTTCAATCTTCCACTTGATGTTGTCAACCTAGAAAACTTTTCAAACAATTCCGCTCACACTGTTGTTATGGATGGTCTTTACTAATGAAGCGCGCAGAGAACTGTGGGATGGTCTGCAGAGTGTGTCCCATACCCCTGCCGGTCAAGTTGTCCGGTATCGTGGCACAGGTAGCCCAGATTCAAAGTTCGTATAGCTAGTGTGAAAACACTGCACCTCGGCCTAGACTAGCCTGCGACGCTCGCAGACTGTCCAAACCTCCGGAGGTTTTCCCGTCGTGGCTCGTGAAATAAAGGCCAATAAAGCGTTTTATTTCTCGAGAATTGTGAAAATTGACTATTTTTATCAGTTTTTGCGAACAAAAGAACTAAGGCTCTGTTAAGATGCTCAAAAGTCGGCAAGACCAAAGAATAAATTGCATAAAAAAAACTTAGTCATCAGAGACTAATTTGTAGCACTATAAGTGTTGCAAAATGCAGACGTTGATAGTCTAAAACTATATCGCCTTACCGGGTCTATATTAGTCATATTAGTCGTGATTCGTGAAATGCTTATTTTAATTCCAGTGAACCATGAATTTGAATTTTACTTCTCATGAACTGTGTACAGGACACCCTCCCCTTCCCAACACTCTTCCAAAATTTGAGCCGTGTGGGTTAGAGGAGGGGGGAGGGGGGAAGTAGGGCACTGGAAACTACTCACTGTCAGTATACGACTTTCGGCACATTTTACCGCCCTTCTAGTTCTAATTTGGGATACAATCTTATCACTTGTCAGCTAAAGGCGAAGAGTTAGAAGATCAGTAAACGGGCACTGGACGCAGGACCACCGCGGGCGGAATGTTCAGACCTCCTCGAGCCAGCAAGATCTGAGGGCTTGATTATATGCAACGGGCTAGCCCAGTTGAGCGGGTTGAAAGCACAACCTTAGCTCAGTATTACATGAATCGAGACGGGCCGGGCGGGAGTTTCTTATTTGTTTACAAAATGACGGAATTGCGAAAATTTCGTCAGGTGCTCAATGCTTTGTCAAAGCGAGGCCGGGCCAGCCCGGTTGTACAATTACATGGAAAAATTTAAGCCCGGTCTGCCGGGATCCCGGACGGTTGTTAATGAGATTTCGGCAAACCGGGCTGAAAATTTTCCATGTAATCGCGAGTCTTTTTTTTACAGCGTTAATACTGATAGCCGGGATCTCGGTAGAAAAACTCAGCCCATTCAATCAACCGGACTAGCCCGTTCCAAATCATCGGGGACTGAGAGTCGATTCCAATCCAGCCGGAGAACCTTGAGATGAACAGTGACCGGGGATATTACCAACCCTCTCCGGTCTGCAAAGCGTTGCTTTGCCGTTCATTTTCATATTGTCTTTTATCGAACCCGAGAAAACAGCTCCACTTCACACTAAAAAAGGGCTCTCGGTTGATAGAGCTCGCAAGCTTCGTAATTTCTTATTTCATCTGGCTAGTGTAACCAAGGATAATTATATCTTATGTTCCAGCCGAAAAATTAATATTTACTATAGATGATCGTTTTACTTAACATTTAAGAAATGTTGAACTCGATGATTCCGTACTCTCTAAACCAGTAGCAATTCCTTTATTCTTCAGGACTTTTTATTACTAGCATAATACAAATTAGCGGCATTATTAAACGCAATGCATATGGCTGAAGCGTAATGAAAAAAAGTACTTTTATTTTCCATCTCACTACATTGACACCAAATGGTACTAATGAGAAGTATTTATTCGTCTGATCATCTAAACAAGTCTCTATTTCAATCAACCCTTTTTATTTGCATGAGTTAAAGTTCTATAAAAACCCCACAGTTTCTATAATTTCAGTTGTTCCGAAAGATTAAGATTAGCAACTTTTTTTAAGTTGGTCATAAATCTGGCTATAAACAAACTTGCTATAAACCCATCGAAGTACTGTAAAACTACAAAAAGCCTATCATTTCTTTCAGATAAAGTTGCTACAATTTTTCCAGCTCACTCTTGTTAATAACTCTTGTTAATAACTCTTGTTAAAAATCGTATAATTTATTCTTGTTTAAAATGGTAACAGATTTCCACTTGCACTCCCCAGCCTAGTTTTATTCATGTCTCCCTTTGTACTATAACGGTATGATTGAAACAATTAAAATACAAAATTAAAGAGCAATTTTTTTTATAAGAAAAGTAATGTGTTGATAATGAAATTCTATCCTACCTATAAAACAAGCATATCAACCCAAAATTCCAGCCCAAATCAAGCTATAGAGGTCAGGAAACAGGAACATGGATTAAAAACTTAACCCAGGGTTAGGCACTAATCGGCTGTTGAGAACCTGGCCCAGACTACACGGTATAGCAAGATGGAAGTGGGAACCATGTTTCAAACTAATTTCATTACTAAGTAAAGAAAGCATGCAATATATAATTGATTTACCATAACACTGCAAATAATGGTATAGCTCTAAATAATAGGTAAAAACTTGCTAACATTTCATTAGATATCTTTCATTTTCTTTTTTTAGTAAAAATCTTTTTCTTATGGTTTTTGTACGACACCATATTCTCTTTAGAGTCTCCAAGGATATTGATCCAGTTATTTGCAATCCACTTTTCCCCTCTGATGATGTCACAGCCGCCGTGATAGGTCATAGGATCAATGTGACTGAACCAGCCTGTCTGGGGGTCCCTCAGGTGGTTGTACCACATTATAGCTGTGCCGCGTTTGGGCTTGACATACAGGTTCGCCTTGTGACAGTGTCTACTGAGGTCACAGCGGTACTTGGTGATTTCTGCCCAGGCCTGGTTGTCAAATATTAAAGCCAGCACCACAAGGGTTAGTGCCAAAACAGGTTAGTGTCGTAACAGCTGTAGTAGTCTCAGAATTTTAGGACAAATCATAAAAGATACCTAACTCGAGCCATTTTTGATACTTTAATTATACTTGTTTAATGTGCTAATGAAGGACAACTTCAGCAGACCCAAACTTCATTTTTTGGTTGAAAAACCAATACAAGTTAACACTGACTTGATTGCTCCTATCCGCGGCGTACGAGAACGTGCACCAGTTACTCAGAAGAAGGATCATAAAACTTTCGAAAAGGTTCATACAAGTTTTGCCCGAGCCTGAGAGAGCAAGCATTCTTCTAGGTAAATAGCGTTTAACATTGATTTTTAGTAGGGCTCTTTAAAATGAGTGTCAAGCAAGTTTGCTGACATATTCTCTCAACATTGTTTAATTGACGATCTTCCATCCACGGATAGTCTTCAACTCAACTCAAATAACAATAGTTATATGTTCCTACAGGCTTAAGGTTGAAAAATTGTCAAAAAAGTGTATGGTATATACGTCAGGTCGTGTCATGACTCATTGTAATGTCGTTTTATATTTTTCTGCTTTATTTCAAAATATGCTTGTAACAAACAACAAAAAAATTACCTCGTAGCTAAAAGTTTTGTTGTCAGCAACAGGAAAGGCAGTTTCGCCACCTTCTTCTACATCGTTTAGAAAGTAAAGAATTGTAATGTACCTAATGGGAACAAAATCATACGAACATGTTTGTATAGTTTTTGGCAGCTGCATGCATGAGAACAATACAGTTTGGCCAGGACGTACACTTCTTCAATTCTTAAAAGGAAATTGTTAGCGTTTTGGGTTTTTTTCGTCAAACTTACCACGACAGAGACTTACAATTGATACTTCGTTTGAAAAGGCTAAATTACTTTTCATACATAAGCAACTCTTTTAAATTTTAGGATGATGTGATAAATAAATTATCTTCGCCGTGAGATGATAGGAAAATCAGTGGCGTTTCGAGCGTTAGCGGCCCTTTGTCTGAGCATCTCAATGCCCACTGAGACGAAGGGCTAACGCTCGAAACGTCAGCTTTTCCTATCATCTCACGCCGGGCGAAGATAATCTTTTTATCACACCATACTACAAGTTTATATCCACTCGCCGACTCGACGCATTCAATAGTTTTTTCGAAAACTATATACCTAAACTCTTTTAAGTTTTCTTGCAGAGCTTCAGTTTTGTGCTTCCCTTATGTTTTTACATTTTACATATATCTTTGGTTGAAATGATAAAATGAAATCTGTGTATTCTTTAACCGGTTTGAAGGAACTTACGTTCAGTTGTTACAGGGGTAGATTAATGCTAATACTCCTGTATAGAAATAACTGTGTTATCTTCACCTGCACAACCTACACCTTCGGCTGTCTTTGTGAAAGCAGCAAGGGGTGGCGGGGTCTGTGTCTTGAGAGTCGTGGTGACAGTGATAATGTCCTTCGGGTCCGTAACTTACAACCTAAAAATATCATCAGTTTCAAAACTTGAAGAGCCAAATCTTTTTTGCAAGTAAAAATAACATAGGATAAGGTAACTCGTGTATATAAGGCAGGCCGGCTAGCCTTAGGCCATAGGGCTATTAAGTAGTGGCGGGGCTGCCAAGTAAACAAGAAAGGAAACTTTGTACTCAAAATGGTGGATAAAGAACGTGTTTTGGTGACAAGCTTAATCGTTTTGTCTCAGTTGCCGCATATATACAACTGCAGTTGCCCTAGTGCGATTGTTTGAATGCACTAAACAAACAGCCGATAGGATGCCCCTTAGTGCGGCAACACTAATCTTGAAAATTGTCAGAGTAGATCTGGGAACGAGTTTATGGCCCGTTCCGAACTCGTTTGGCTAAAAGGCGATGGATGATTTTATAAACACGCGGTACATTGGTCAGCGGAAGCCACATGTTTTTGGAAGAGAAGCGAGTCTGCAACTTGCGGAATTTTGTCGACAAAGTTGCGAGAAAGCTAGATAGGTTCAAACAATGTCAAACACTGATTTAATTGATACTGAGAACTTTAATTATAGCTGATCATATTAGTGTTTCGTTTTTTCGTTTCGTCAAGATGACAGCTGATCCGGTCTAACCAAATCAATCACTTGGCCATTGAGGTCAGTTCAGTTATATACAAATTCGTGTTGTGTTTTGTACCTAAAAGCCTTTGAAATGATGTTGTTGACTTTTTACCGGATCGACTATTTTCACTTTCGATATACCAGCTGCTCAGTGATAAGTCGGACGAGGCAACGAAACAAAATCTATGTGCGGCGGAACTGGGGGAGGGGCCGGGACCAACCAAATAATTTTCTTGCTAACTAAATTCAACTTCTGAAAAGGAATATCAGATTTTATAACGAACTATTACAATTTCCATTGTGTCCCCCTTCAAATAATTGTTCGCTTCCCCCGCCCATGAAACCAATTGCCTAATGAAGCTTCTGAGCTGAAAGACTTGTAAAAGCACGTTGTCTTCTTCTAGATATGCCACAACACAACGGTCACCTTGATGAAAACTTTCGCTAACAATTGAATAAGCGTTTTTAACCATTAAATCTACCTTTTTTGCTTTCGTAGCGAAAAAACAGTAAACAGCTACAAAACAAATGAAAGCAAAAATTTTCAGCTGGCAGCACTTCACTTTCTATTAGAAACAGCTAGTCTTATGTTTATCTTGTTCAATTTGGGAGAAAAATTGTATACGACATCTGGACAAACTAAGGCATAAAGTTCATCCCGATACACAAACTACTGCTTTCAACCTGATCAGTAGCCGGTCGCATACCCCCC
>JAOBRD020557935.1:0-16412 GCA_027575215.2 Hydrozoanthus sils | reverse complement strand
TAACAACACGAAAGAAAGCTAAGAAAATAAAATGGGAAGCAGCAAGCAAAATGCAGTATCCTTAAGAACTCTTTTCCCTTTTTGTTCAATTTAACCAATTGAAAATTTTTTAGCTTTGTTTATCGAACTTAAAACAGAAATTAAAATCTTGAATAGCTTGGCAACACTTGCATAAACGTTTATTACCTTTAATGTTAGATGTAAGGAGCTAACACATTAAAAACAATTTAAATACCTGTCAATAAATTCTACAATACCAAAATGATGTTTACTGAAAGCATTGTGTAAGTTGCCTCTTTCATTTCTCTGTCATAAATTATCATTGAAGTTTATAAACCCGAAAGAGGTTTACTTCCTCGTCTTATTTCTTTTTGGCAACATTTTGTTCCGGTTTACGTTTCTATCTTTACTTTAGAAATCTGTCTGGTACTCAAACTTTTGATGCACTTTTGATGCCTTTGTTTTAGCCAGTTTGAACCACGCGTTAGAAAAACGTAATTAAATCGTTGTATTTTTTTAAGCATTTTTCTTTTCAAATTGAGTAGTTTACAAGTGTTGTATTCAGAAGTGCTTAGTAAAAGTATTTATGCAATTATCTAATTTTGCTTGAATTTTTAATCTATACGGGCCTTATTTGGGACTATACTTATATTAATATCTTGGTTTCAGACTATCAAAAAATTTTTGGGACACAATGCTCAGTGTTTAAATTCGCCAAAGTTTTTAACAAGAAAAAGGACTTATCTCCAATAAGAGAGGTTTTTCTTATATTCTTTTTTAATGTTAGTGTTTATTTTACAAATTTGTATTTGAAGTCTTTTCATCCTCTGCAAATATTCCGTTCAACACTATCGTAAAAAAATGTTTTTGCAGCCGTTACCATTATCCCGCTCTATACTATTATTAGGGACTTCAGAGTAATATTTCGAGAAAATCAAAATAGAAAACCGGTTTCCTTAATTTTTTTTTCAGCATTTGCTGTCTTACTTAGGCATTCGTAAGTCCTGTCACAGTTTGTTGCCGTTTGCTTTCTAAACCTTTTCCTTCTGTTTCTCCATCTGTTCTAGTTGATGGTGGTTTGTCTCTAGAGTGGAGTTCGTGGGGTCACTGTGACAAACTGTGTGATTCAAGAGGCAAAGAAAGGCGGTTCAAAACTTGTAGTAACCCAAAGCCTCGTTGTGGTGGTAAACCTTGCGATGCATCTACGAAGACGATCGAGGAACGCCCGTGTTATTACTGTCCAGGTAAAACAACAAAAATGTAAAATATACAAATAAAAAAAAAAGGCATGTAAACTGCAACAGTAATAAACCAACAACAAACTTGATCAGTAAGAAGTTTAAAAAACACTAACCTCAATGGATCCGAAAAAGCTGTAAAAGTGCAATACAATACATTTAGTTTCTCTCCTAATCGCGATTTTTAGAAAAAAATTACAATGATGTTAAAACATTTCTAAACACAATAGGATTTACGAAGTATAAACTACTGTTTACAAAATGGAGCATAAAAAAGAGGGCCGGTCTTGCCTTTGTTTTTTTCATTTTGCGAAAAAGTAGAAAATCACCCGGATCTAAAAGTCATTAGTCTCATCAAGGTCAAAGTTTGAATATGAAAGAAGACAAGCTTATCTTCTAATTGACTCGCCACTCAACAAACTGGATCCGTTCTTGAACTTCACTTGGAGAGTTTAGTTTGATGACTAACATCATCTCTCCCGCTAAATGATTTGTGACGATATATTTAAAGCTTAAAACAATAACTAGCTTCGCAAACACTTGTGATTATTTTCCAGAGAGTCCCATTAAAGCCTTCACAGGTCGCTGTGTCGTGCCTAAGATAAGAGGCTGTAAACAAACAGCAGGAACGAGGCTTGTGTTTAAAAAGGGAGACACCGATTGCTCATCTCCAGATATGCTCTTTACGTTTGATTACAATGGCATTCTGCGCCATAAATGCAGTGGAATGACTGTATGTCCAAAAGGTAATTTCAACAACAATTGTTTGGAGTTACAAAGGGACCCATGCAATTATCTCTCCTTAGGTGCATTGCGCCTTTGTTATACTTTTAAAATTCTAAGATGCTTATGTGATGCAGCTTCAAAGTGAGGCGAGTATCAACAGTTTTAGATTATAGTTTTTAATACATTTTGCATGCATGCACACTTTGCTGTTGCATTGTTCAAATATTTTAGTTGAAATCGATGAAGTCATATTTCTTGCGAGGTCTGAAGATTATGGAGTATAATTTTATAACAATATTGGTCAGCTTTTTGTAGTAAGCCATTCGCTTGAAAATGTATTAATTACTGTTGATTCAAGACTTTTTTCTCTATTTTTGCACGGGAACGTTTGTATCTGTCCTCTGCCTTTTTATCTTTTTTCCTCTATGCCGCTAGGGAAAACAGAAGAAATAGTAAACTGTATTTAATAAGTGTAAGCCAATGAACTTGTCAAACTAACCCAAAGTACGTAAGTTTTAGCAAGTCCGTCAAATTTTTTAAACTGCTGACGTTTTGCGCGTTATAGCCATTCGTTGGAGCCAATAATTTCATAACTGAACATCTTTTTTTGTATTTTAAAGGTGGCCATGCACATCAGGGTACTGAAATGGAGTTGCAAAATCGTTGTGATGTGGAAGCTGTAAAGCACTTAAGGTGAGCGTTCTCAAACAATAGGCGTAACTTAAGCGGGAAAGGCAGGAGTGGGGGAGAATTAAACTTTTACAGGGGATCTTTTAGTTTGAGTTTCGTAAACATACGCTAAACGGTTGCTGCCATGGTAACCCTATTTTCCTAATATTGTAATTTTCAAATTTTTCTATTACACTTTTCCCCTTTTTCATAAATAGACTGCAGGAAACACAATCAACATCTTCGTCGATTACAAACTACACATGTTTTATCTGAATTAATGCAGAGACCTTTTTGAGCGAATTGGTTTATTAGTGGGGGGGGGGGGGGGCGTATTAAGTTAAAACCCCTGAACGGTTCGCTTATTAACAGCAAGTTAGCAAAGAGCAGAAGTTGGCATCGATTAACTGAAGCAAGTCGAGTGGAGTATCTTGCTCTGGGACAAAAACTGACAGCAGTTTGACCGGGCTTCAAAGTTACTATCCTAGGGTTAAAATCAGACTAGCAGACTAGCGGTCGAAAGCTGCGCCTCTGACATGTTTATAAAAGTGAAAGTTAAGCTGTCAATTTTTCAACGATGCTTTCCCTTTTCTTCTTGTTACCGATATCATCCACAATTAAAGGGAACCTTAAAAATATACTCATCTGCAGAAAATTTGCTATTTGCAAAAGTTTTACAAGTGTTACCCTAACTCTTTCACTTACAGACTGCCATCCATGAGTTTGAAAAACGTAGAAACTGGGCTTTGTGTCCATCCATACGGAGGAGTCGCCTATGAAAATACAGGACTAGTGTATTGGCAAGGGTGTGGCGCGCAAAGTCTTTCTATGGACTTTCTGAAGTTCAAGGTAAAAAAGAATAAAATATATACATAAGAATGGTTCCAATGCTATTGGGGACCACTTTCAAATAAATGAAATCTGAGTTAAAAGTCATGAATTCACCAATAGCTGCAGTCCCATTCAAAGGTCACAATAATTTTCTTTCATTTTTTGTAATTCTTCTTCTTCTGCTAAGTTTTTCTATGTTTACATTTTCTTTCTTATCCAATTTTCGCTCTTACTCGCAGATATTTTCTCTTCTTTCTCTTTCACGATTCATTTTCTTCTTTTCTTCTGTTAATACTTTTTTATATGTTTTTTTCGTTTTGAGCTTCTTTTTTCTTTGAAATAAACTTTTCGTACGTTTGTTTTTTTGTTTTTTTTTACTTAAACAAAGTTTTTTCTAATTTTTTTTTTTTAAGAGGGAGAGTCCCATTAAAGCCTCCACGGGTCGGTGTGTTGTGCCTAAGATAAGAGGCTGTAAACAAGCAGCAGGAACGCCGCTGATCTTTAAGAAGGAAGACCCCGATTGCACATCTCCAGATATGCTCTTTACGTTTGATTACAATGGCATTCTGCGCCATAAATGCAGTGGAATGGTTGTGTGTCCAAAAGGTAATTGTTTTGAGTAAAAGGGAACTCCTGCCTAGTTGAATGTGTGGAAAAACTGACAAGGAACCTAGACTACCTTTCTATTCTCTTGTGTGAAAGTTGATCAGTAGTTTAGCTGTCTAAGCTGAGGGAGAACTATAGCCAGCAACAATACAGTATCTCTAGAAGTCTTCTAAAAAAATATTTCATAGGCTGTACGATATACGAGTTTGCCTAGCACTGAATCATCCCCCCTTAGGTGCTTTAGGCTTCGATCTATTCTTGGGTTTCAAGCATTCCCTAGAAACGCCAAAGACAAAAGGCAAAGCGGCCAAGTTGGTGCCCTAAATAAAGAAATTATAAAAAGTTTTTTTTGTTCAAGGGCACCAACATGGCTGTTATGATGTCAGGTGCAACCCGGCAATTCTACTCATTTTGTTCCTAGTGTCTCTAGCCACACAGAGGATAAAGTAAACAAGGGCAGAGGACAAGTTCAAACTGTCCCGTGCAAATATAAAAACTCTTGAATCAACAGATTTCATAAAACGCTATGCGGGCGCCTTGCTGCAAAATCTGACTTACAATATGTTATAAAAATAAACTCGATCATCTTCAGACCTCGCAAGAAATATCGCTTCATCAACATTAACTAAAATTAACATATCAACATTGAAACAGCAAAATGTATAAACTTTGAAAAAAAAATTGTTTTTATTAAAACTTTGGTAAGATAATTGACACTCGTCTCCCTTGGAAATTGGTAAACTTCATAAGCACCACGGAACTTGAAATTAAATTGTTAACGTCTGCTTCAAATGTGGGATTTCACATTTGTGGTAAAATCTAACGCTATAAATTAAATTTATTGTTGTAGTCCATTTACATTGGATTCGACACATGTTAAGTTGAAGTATATAAGTTACACCCGGTCAATCTGAAAGGCGCTGACGTTTCGAGTGCTAGCTGTTTGTAGGAGCCAGTAAACCGTCTCTGAGCAGCTTTTCTTCTTGTTTTCTTAAAGGTGGCCGCGCTAATCAGGGTACTGAAATGGAGTTGAAAAATCGTTGTGGTGTGGAAGCTGCAAAACACTTAAGGTAAGCGTTTTCAAATAACAGCCAACTTGTACTATACTCTTACACGAGCCTAGGCCAAAAACTTAGCATGAACTTAATGCCTTCTTTATGCCAATTAGTTCTGGTTTTTGTAAACATTATTGAGTTCCCTAACTGGCCTTTTGAACAGCAAATGATCACGTGCTACAAAAAATGTTATACTGATGAACAAAGAAGTGTCACAGGTCCATAGACAAGGCACAATTAACTAGAAAATTGTGATTTTTTTTTGTTTTACATTTTCCAGTGTAGTCTGCGACAATCCTTTGCGCTCCAGAATATCATTGCTTGTTCTGTGTAATCACTTGCTGCAAAAGACCTTTAGTAATTTTGAAGATCGTATATTTTTATTGCGTTTAACAAGAAAAGGGTATAACTTGAAAAAAAACTTGAAAAGATCGCGTTCAAATCTAAAGTTATAATCACAGGTGAGTAACTTAGTATATATTTCATTTTTAATCTTTACAGTTTCTTTTCTTAATAGAAGTCTATGTCCGCCAATATCTCGACACACTTTTATATTTGAGAATTTTAGACATTTACAACCCGATTTCCGAACTGTTCAAGGAGAATGGACTTTACAGGCCAGCCAATCACGCATCGGGAAACACGCGCTTTGTGATTCAGATGAGTTTGAATAGATTAAGACAGATGTCCAGAGAACAATAGCCATTCTGCCTTATGTAATCCTACAGCTGTTAATTATGGACTCTCATGCACGTCAAAAAAATTCAAACCCTGCCATAGTTTTGGACAATCGTTGATTCGTCTCTAAAAATGCAATCTTTCAAAATGAAATAATGTTTTAATTATAACGACAGAAACAGGGTATCCGGCCCTTTGTAATGAAGATTTTCTATTCAGTTTTTTATCCTTGTCTTATCCGGGAAAGGAGAGGGGAGAGGGGTAAAATTCTATGAAGAATATTTTAGTTTGTGTTTCGTAAAAAAACTGCTAGACGCCGTTGCCACGGTAACTCCAGCAGCTTGGCCAGGTTTCAAAATTACTATCCTAGAGTTATAAATCACGGTCTGAAGCTACGCCACTGACATGTATAATAGATTGAGGGTTAAACTGTTAATTTTTCAACAATGCTCTCCTCAGTTTCTTCTTATTATAAATGATTCATATCATCCACAATCAAAAAGAAACCCTAAAAATGTATTGACCTGCAGAAAAGTTGCTATTTGCAAAACTTTTCTTCTGAAAGTGAAAAAAAAACTGACAGCAGCTTGACCGGGTTTCAAAGTTACTATTCTAAGGTTAAAATCAGACTAGCAGACTAGCGGTCGAAAGCTGCGCCTCCGACATGTTTATAAAAGTGAAAGTTAAGCTGTCAATTTTTCAACGATGCTTTCCCTTTTCTTCTTGTTACCGATATCATCCACAATTTTAAGGAAACCTTAAAAATATACTCATCTGCAGAAAATTTGCTATTTGCAAAAATTTTATAAGTGTTACCCCAACTTTTTCACTTACAGACTGCCATCCATGAGTTTGAAAAACGTAGAAACTGGTCTTTGTGTCCATCCATACGGAGGAGTCGCCAATGAAAATACAAAACTAGTGTATTGGCAAGGGTGTGGCGCGCAAAGTCTTTCTCTGGACTTTCTGAAACTAAAGGTAAAAATGAAAGCAAAGTATATATAAGAACGATTCCAATGCTATTGGGGACCACTTTTAAACAAATAAAATCTGAAATAAAAGTCGTGGATTCACCAATAGCTGAAGTCCCATTCAAAGGTCAAAATAATTTTCTTTCCTTTTGTGTAATTCATCTTCTTCTGCTAAGTTTTTCTATGTTTCCATTTTCTTTCTTATCCAACTTTTCGCTCTTGCTCGCAGATATTTTCTTTTCTTTCCCTTTCACGATTCATTTTCTTCTCTTCTTCCGTTAGTACTCTTTTATATTTTTTTTTTGTTCTGAGCTTCTTTTTTCTTTGAAATAAACTTTTCGTGCGTTTGGTTACTTTTATTTACTTTTTTACTTTTTTTACAATGTTTTTTTTTTTTTTTTTTTTTTAAGAGAGAGAGTCCCATTAAAGCCTCCACGGGTCGGTGTGTTGTGCCTAAGGTAAGAGGCTGTCGACAAACAGCAGGAACGAGGCTGATCTTTAAGAAGGGAGACCCTGATTGTACATCCAAAGATATGCTCTTTACGCTTGATTATAATGGCATTCTGCGCCATAAATGCAGTGGAATGGTTGTATGTCCAAAAGGTAATTGTTTTGAGTTACAAAGGAACCCTTGCAATGTTGAATGTGTGGAAAAACTGACAAGGAACCTATACTACCTCTCTATTCTCTTGTGTGGAAGTTGATCAGTTTAGCTGTCTAAGCTGAGGGAGAACTATGGCCAGCAACAATACAGTATCTCTAGAAGTCTTCTTAAGAATGTTTCATAGTCTGTACGATATACGAGTTTGCCTAGCATAGAATCTTCCCTCCATAGGTGCTTTAGGCTTTTATTCTTGGTTTTGACGCATTCCTTAGAGACCTCGAAGAGAAAAGGCGAAGCGGCCATGTTGGTGCCCTAAGTAAGCTAATTCGTAAAACGTTTTTTTGTTCAAGGACACCAACATGGCTGCTATGACGTCAGGTGCAACCCGGCGATTATTTTTATGTTCCTAGTGTCTGAAAGGATAAAGCAAACAGGGGCAGAGGAAAAATAGAAAACTTTCTCGTGTAAATATAAAAAAACGATTTAATCAACATTAATTCATAAAATATTATGCGGCTAGCTGCAAAAGCTAACTTACAATATGTTATAAAATTAACCTCTGTCATCTTCAGACCTCGCAAGAAGTTAACATATCAATATTGCAACAGCAAAGTGAAAAACTAAAAAAAAATTGTTTTTAAGAATACTTTGGTAAGACAATTGACCACTGTTTCTCTTGGAAATTGGTTATCTGCATAAGCATCTTGTGAAATTGAAATTTAACTTGTTTTTAAGATTTGCTGTTTCAAATGTTGACTTTCACATGTGGTAAAGTCTAATGCCAATGAATTAATTATATTATTGTAACTCATTTACATGGAATTCTGCACATGTTGAGTTCGACGTCTTAACCGTGTATGTCATTGGTCTTATCAACATCCCAAAAGTATATAAGCTATAGCCAGTCCGTCTGAAAGGTGCTGACGTTTCAGTGCTAGCCGTTTGTAGGAGCCAGTAATCCCTCCCTGAGCAACTTTTCTTGTTGTTTTTAAAGGTGGCCGTGCGCATCAGGGTACTGAAATGGAGTTGCACAATCGTTGTGGTGTGGAAGCTGCAAAACACTTAAGGTAAGCGTTTTCAAATAACAGCCAACTTGTACTACTCTTAAACAAGCCTTGGCCGAAAACATAGCATGAACTTAATGCCTTCTTTATGTCATTAAGTTCTGACTTTGAGAAATTATTGAGCTCACTAATATCAACTTTGATGGTGATATGGTTTTATTGCTTCTTACAAGAAAAGGGAAAAAATTTGAAAAAAAAGTAAAGCTTTAAAAATTCGTTCTATAAGTTTTAATGGCATGTGAGAAACTGTATGTTTTATTTGTAATCTTTATTATCTTTTCTTAATCTCTATATCCGCCAATATCTATAGCAACACTTTCGATGTTGACAGTCCGGTTTTCGATTTTTTCAAGAAAAACAGACTTTGCATTTGATCTTCATGCTGTTAAATTGAGACTTTGAGATCATAAAAGGTCAAACCCTATCATAGTTTTGGAAAATGTTTTTTCGTCTCTTTAAATGCAATCTTCCAAAATGAAATAATTTTTTTATTATAATGACAGAAATAGGATATCACTTTTTGTATTTATTAATCCCTATTTGAACCGGAAAAGGAGAGGAGAGGGTAATCTTTTAGTTTGTGTTTCGTAAACATATGCTAAACGCCATCGCCGTGGTAACCCCAGTTCCATAATACCTTCGCAACTTTTTCATGATAAGACCACGAATCAGGATTTAAAAAGTCCTTGCCAATTACAAACTGCACATTTTTTTCAGAAATGCTGAAATCTTTTTTAAGCGAATTGGTTTGTTAGAGGAGGGAGGGGGGGGCACTTATACTTAAGTTTTCACCGAATGAATTTAACAGACCCTGGACGGGCCGCTAATTCACAGCAAATGAGGAAAGAGCAAAGGTCGTACCCGTCAACTGAAACATGTCGAGTGGAGTGCCTTGCTCTCGGATACAATACTTCAGCTTGACCGGGTTCCAAAAGGTTACTCCTAGGGTTATGGATCAAGCAAAATAGCGGCCGGATGATGCGCCACCGACATGTTTGTAAAACGTTAGCATTAATTTGTCAATTTTCCCTTTTCTCCTTATTATTTATATCATACACAATTAAAAAAAACCCCTAAAAATATGTTCACTTGCAGAAAAGTTGCTATATGCAAAAAATTTCCCCTGAATATACAAGTCTTACCTCAACTCTTTCACTTACAGACTGCCATCCATGAGTTTGAAAAACGTAGAAACTGGTCTTTGTGTCCATCCATATGGAGGAGTCGCCTATGAAAATACAGAACTAGTGTATTGGCAAGGGTGTGGCGCACAAAGTCTTTCTCTAGACTTTCTGAACCTAAAGGTAAAAAGAGAAAACAATCGGTTCCTTAAAATGATTCCAATGCTAAGGGACCACTTTCAAACAAATAAGACTTGATTTAAAAACCACCAATTCACCAATAGCTGAAGTCTGGTTCAAAGGTCACAACACTTTTCTTTTTTTTCTGGAATTGCTTCTATTCTGCGAAGTTTGACTATGTTGGTATTCTCTTTCTCATTCAGATTCTCGCTCTTCTTCACGGATGTTTTCTTTTCTTTCTCTTTAACGATTCATTTTCTTTTCGTTTTCTGTCAATCCTCTTTTATTTTTTTTGTCGTTTCAACCTTGTTTTCTCTCTCCAGCATCCGTTTGGTTACTATTTTACTTAAACGAGGTTTTTGATTTTTTTAAGAGAGAGAGTCCCATTAAAGCCTCTACGGGTCGCTGTGTTGTGCCTAAAATAAGAGGCTGTAAACAAGCAGCAGGAACAAGGCTGATCTTCAAGAAGGAAGACGCCGATTGCTCATCTCAAGATATGCTCTTTACCTTAGATTACGATGGTATTCTACGTCACAAATGTAGTGGAATGGTTGTATGTCCAAAAGGTAATTTCAACGGTCATTATTTTGAGTAACAAAGGAACCCCTGTAATGTTGAATGTGTGGAAAAACTGACAAGGAACCTATACTACATTTATAATATGGTTATAAGTGAAATCGTGCGCTCTGATTGTTTTATAAACATGAACAAAACTCTAATTGAGCACAATATCGTCTACAAACCTGTCAATCAATGAAAAAAGCACACTCTACAGTTTCCGACTATGCCTGAAGAAGAGTTAGAATTTTTTTGTGAAAGAGACTCAAAGACGGAGGACAAAGCAAACAATTTTTTTTCTTTCAACATTTGAAAATATCAATCAGGAATTAATTTTGCAATAACAAGTGTAAATGTTCTACAAGTATGAACACAAGAAACTACTGGAGTGAAGATCGATGTAGACATCTTTGCGCGACACGGAAATAACTAATTTCAACAACTAAAACCGGCAGCACAAAAATTAGAACAAAAGTGGCTTTCATTTACTGTTAGAACAAGCATTCATTCGGAATTATTTGACATTTATATTAAGTTGAAAACGACAAACAACAAAGTTTGTGTTTGTCGCATCGTGGTGTGAACCGTAATTACTGAATTTGCTTAGCCGACGGCAAAATTACCAAAATAATACCCGCTCCTAGACCAAAAGTTTTCAGTAATTTGTTTTTGAAAATCAAATCTTTTATCAAGTGCCGCCAATACTAACTAACTTTTAATGTTCTCCGAGAAAACTAAGAAGTTAAAAAATATATCAAAAACAATATAAAGTGTTTTAAAAACTCAACGTATCTCAAAAAATTTTCAAATAAAATATAAACTAGTCGGACTTAATTCACACGAAGTTTGAAAGCAAAGAAACAACCTGAACGAAATTATTTCAAAACAATAAGGGTAACAAATAAACTTCACGATTTTCTTATCAAAACATTGTATGTTATCTTTCTTCGAATTAGTATGTTATAAAGCAAGAAACACTCAAACTCCATTGGAATCATCAAAGTTTTAGAAGATAATATGTGGAAACAAAAACAAGAAGGAGATAACTAGAGCCGATTTAAAGCTTCCTTGGTTTTCACTACTCCATCGATCGAGTGTCACCTCAATTAAAGCTTCTCTATACAACCGAAATATCCGCATTACTAATGATTCAAGATAAGGATGTTCAGTCTGTAGTAGCAACGAAATGTTGGAAATGCATGCTTAGACAAATAAACCCCACAACACAAATCTGCCATTGAAGTCGAAGACCTGCGAAAGCTTAAAAACAGTGCACTTTTTCTCGTTTGCTTCCCCACTCTTCCTTTGATATGCTTTTTGCTGAACATTGTTCTCTACTTTTGTTTGCTTGTCGAAGAGGTCGAGAGGGGGATCGTAACAAAATCTGTCACGTTGAACATGGAAGAAAATTCACAACGACGGCAAAGAAAAAAACAGACGTCAAGAAACCAACCTGGTGCATAGGTTGAATGTCACGTCCAAAGTGAGCCAGGATGTACCAAACTAAAGCAAATAAGCCAGGATGTACCAAACTGAAGATGAGAACAGCGGCTATAAAGCACTGGAGTTTTACTTGGCCAAACAAATCCCAAATTTTACTGCTTTCTTCCACTGTACAATTGCAAAGTATTTTAAAAATCGTTGTTTACATTTGTTTACCGTTCAAAAGTCTTGATTAGTTCAGTGCGACTTCTGACTCGTCTCCTTTCTAGTCTGGATGACGTTTTATAATACAACGCTTATAGACTCTAAAGTAGTCTAAAAGCTTCGCTATTGAAGCCGACACAATCATTAAGAGTTTGGGTGATTACTTTGCAAAACATCTCGCGCCTTTGCACTGCCTCAACTTCATTCACGATTGCGCATGGTATGGAGAGTTTGTAACATGATCAAAATACAAAGTCCTCGTTCTACGAAAAATCTTTTATTGGAAAATGAAACCTATATTACAAAAGAAATGGTTCATAGGTACAGCATGCATCCATCGAGTTACTGAGCACTTGGGGGTCGCTTCATGCACTCGAAAAGCTTTTTCTCGTGCTTAGCAAACTCCCACGTGCTCAATAACTCGATGAAAGCACGCTATCTTTGAACCAATTTTTAATTCTATTCTTGTGTGAAAGTTGATCAGTTAACCTTAACACTGTCTAAGCTGAGGGAGAACTATGGCCAGCAATAATATTTCTAAAAGTCTTTTAAAGAATGTCTAGAGGGCCTAGCACTGAACCTTCATTCCTTAGGTGCTATATGCTTCTATTCTTGGCTTTCACGCATTCCTTAGAGACGCCGAAGACAACCTAACCCGCCCGCCGCGGCCATGTTGGTGCCCTAAATAAAATAAACAATAAAATGTTTTTTGTTCATGACCGCTATGACGTCACTTGCAACCCGGCAATTATACTATTTCGGTTCCTAGTGTCTCTAGGAGACAAAAGTACATAAGTCATACCCAATCCGTCTGAAAGTGCTGACGTGTCGAGTGCTAGCCATTTGTATGAGCCAGTAATCCCTCTCTGAGCAACTTTCTTGTTGTTTTTAAAGGTGGCCGTGCGCATCAGGGTACTGAAATGGAGTTGCAAAATCGTTGTGGTGTGGAAGCTGCAAAACACTTAAGGTAAGCGTTTTCAAATAACAACCACATGATACTACTCTTAAACAAGCCTAGGCCGAAAACATAGCTCGAACTCTATGCCTTCTTTGTGTCATTCAGTTCTGGTTTTGAGAAATTGTTAAGCTCACTGATAATAACTTTGGTATTAACTTGCCGATTAGAAACCACACATTTTTTTTCTGCATTGCTGAAATCTTTTTAAACGAATTGACTTGTTAGGGGGGCTTTTATATCTTAAGTTTTTGTCGAGTTAATATATTACAGCCTGGACGGGCAGGTATCCATCAACTGAAGCATGTTGAATGGAGTGTCTTGCTCTGAGATACATTACATCAGCTTGACCTGTTTTCGAAAGGTTATTGCAAAGGTTATGAATCAAGCAAATTATCGGCCGGATGGTGCGCCATCGACATGTTTGTAAAAAGTTAACATTAATTTGTCAATTTTCCCTTTTTTTCTTCTTATTTATATGATCCACAGTTGAAAAGAAACCATGAAAATATATTCACCTTCAGAAGTTGCTATTTCCAATTTTTTTTTTTTTTTGAAATTACAAGTATTAACCAATCTCTTTCACTTACAGACTACCTACCATGAGTTTGAAAAACGTAGAAACTGGTCTTTGTGTCCATCCATATGGAGGAGTCGCCAATGAAAACACAGAACTAGTGTATTGGCAAGGATGTGGCGCGCAAAGTCTTTCTCTGGACTTTCTGAACTTAGAGGTAAAAAAAGAAAACAGTTGTATTCCATGCTAAGGGACGCCTTTCAAACAAATAATTCCAGATTAAAAAAATGGACTCACAAATAGCTGAAAAAAAGATCACAACGCATTTCTTTCCTTTTCAGGAATTCGTCTTCTTTTTCTACGTTCTATATAACATTGCCATCCTCATTCAACGTAATTCTCGCTTTTCCTCGCAAGTATTTCCTTTTCTTTTTCTTTCACGATTCCTTGCTTTTTTCAGTCAAAACTCTTTTTTCTCTCTTTTTTTAACCTTTTTTTCCCTCTCCATTAAACGTTTCTTCCGTTTAGTTTTTTTTTAACATAAAAAAGGGTTTTTTTAATTTGTTTTTTAAGGGAAAGAGTCCCATTAGAGCCTCCACGGGTCGCTGTGTTGTACCTAAAATAAGAGGCTGTAAACAAACAGCAGGAACGAGGCTGGTGTTTAGAATGGGAGACGTCAATTGCACATCTCAAGATATGCTCTTTACGTTTGATTACAATGGCATTCTGCGCCATAAATGCAGCGGAATGGTGGTATGTCCGAAAGGTAATTTCAAGGATAACTTTTAGAAGTTACAAAGGGACCCCTGTAATAATAAACGCGTCAGAAAACTAATAAGGAACTAACAAAGTTATACTTTTGGTGAAAGTTGATGAATTCGGATAATTCTACAGCTGCTTAAGCTGAGAGTTACCTGTGACCTACAACAATATTTCTAAAAGTCTCTACAGATGCTTTCATAGTCTGTACGATAAACGTGTTTGGCTAGCACTGGATCTTCCCTCGTTAGACCGTGCATTACGGTTCCTTTATGCCATTTCTTCCTAGTGTCTCTAGCGACACAGAAAATCAAGCAAAGAAGGACAGATACAAACTAAAAAAAATGTTTTCTGAAAATAACTAGGTACCGTATTTTTTCAAATTAGCTCTCCTTGGGTGCTAATTAAATCGTTGCCTTTTGGAGAAGGCGATAATTTGAGGGTGGAGGGTAGTTATTAACTATTCACGATTTTAAGCGAGCAGCAACTTTTTAATTTAGTGAACATAATGATAAGGGCTTAACGATTTTCACACTTTACACAGGATAACTCATTTCGCTATCATTGTGCATTCTTGATAACATAACGTCCTAAACATATCAATATGCTGTTTTAACATGCTTGAAAGGTAACAATGAGTTTGTAGAACTTGTGCAATTTGAAATGTCCTTCCTCATCTACAAATTTCTGTGAGCGCATAATGATAAAAAGATTGATGTATTAATGTTCAGAGTCAAGAAAGATCGAAATTGTGAAAACGGACTTAGTTGTTGTCAATGGAATATCTATAGTGCAAACGCCAAGCAGAGAAGTACTCGAGCTATTGTCTTTAGATTTGAACGGTAGGTTTTGGGGCTAAAATGTGTCAACATGGAAATTATAGTTGAAAGATTGAGGAGGATGCCAGTGTTATAAATTAACTGTCCATTGTAAGCCACTGAAGAAATGCAATAATCAACACATCTCTTGTAAAATTCACCTCTAGTATCTTTCTTTTTTTGTTTTTGTTAGATTTTTTTGGGGAAGGGTTGGCGCTAATTCAAGACTGGGTGCTGACTAACATTTATCACTTTTTCGGGTGGGCGTTAGTTCGAGGTTAGGCGCTAATTCGAATAAATTAGGTTAGACTGTTTACACTCGTCTCTCTCGGAAGAAGGTTAATCACATTAGCACCTTATGATCTATCCCCCAAATACATAAGTTTTAGCAAGTTTTAACGTCGACTTTTTTTTAAAATGCTGACTTTTAGAGCGTTAGCCGTTCGTCGGAGCCAACAACTCCCATATGAGCAGCTTTGTTTGTATTTCATAGGTGGCCATGCACATCAGGGCACTAAAATCGAGTTGCAAAATCGTTGTGATGTGGAAGCTGCAAAACACTTAAGGTAAGCGGCTCAAATAGTAGACAAACCATAAGTTTTCTACACCTGCCAAAATTTTAGGCCCAAAATTAAACAATAAACCAAAAGCGTGCTTTGTATCATTTAGTTCTTCTTGAGAATTTGTGCCTGCTAATGTTAACCTTGAAGATGGTAACAAAAATGGGTTCAACTTGATTATAAAACAGTCAGCCTTGCCGAATGAGGAATAGCAGTAAAAACTGAAAATTTTGTTTTCAACTGATGGTGTCCCTAAAGGTTCCGGCAAATTTATGTTTTTCTAAAATGTGCTGTTGATACATTACCTTGAGATACGTCAGCAGCCAAAGTTGGCTCAAATACATCCAAAGGTTATGGATAAGTAGAAAGTTTTAAAAATATGCAAATTTGTCAGAACCACTCGTGACACAATCAGTAGAAAACTTTAAATGTAAATCTCACAAGCCCCATGAAAGATTTTGACAATTTTGTTTATCGCTATCTATTATTCATTTAGGAAGTTCAATTCCCTGAAGTAAGAACATTTTTCTCTTCATATGCACTTTAATTGCACGCAGTGTTTTGAAAAAGTTAAATATCATTCGCAAATTTGTTTTAGAATTTTAAAAAGAAACCTTTGAGTAATAGGAAAGAAGCTAATATTTTGAAGAGTCATTTGAACACCATGAAGACCGCATCAACATAGACTGCTGATTTTTTTTTTAATTCCAGAACGTTTTCAAACAATCTCCCTGTCAACATTAGAACTCTTGTCAACTTCTGCTCTTTTAAGAAAAAGGTCAACATCTTCTATTTTGATAAATTTAAATTACTCCAAAATACGTTTTTATAAATCAGATAATTGTTAGGCAGCCA
>JAOBRD020557724.1:0-16413 GCA_027575215.2 Hydrozoanthus sils | reverse complement strand
AAAAATAAACTAAAAACTACAAAAAAAAAACAAACAAAAAAAAAAAACAACTTGTGAAAAACTGTCAATCAAAATCATGTTACCATGGCAACTCACAAATACTTGATTCAAAATTACTAATACCAATACATTGCCAAATAAATCTGAAAATTTGGTGGTGTCTTACCCAATTATGTAAAAGTTATAGAGGCACGAAATTAAAAGCCCCTCGATCCTCCCTCCCCAGTCTGAATAGGGTTAATACCACAGTTACAGCTAAAGTATGCTTCTCTTCTCTCTGAAAGTGAATCAGTTTTGTTTTGCTTTTTATATATTATAATATCATTTTCGACTGGTACACTATGTGTCCAAAACTTTTAAATCAAATGAGCTTTTCTTCCTAGTTCTAATAAATTATGTACAATAAACTAAATGCAGTTTGGTTTAACATCCTAGTTAATCCAGACATAGATCTACTATCTAAAGTAACTGAACAAGTTAACACATTTGGTGTTATTATAATGAAACATTGAAAATGATACTAACAAACAACACTACTCACCAGTGAACATTGGGGTTCTTTTGTAATATATCTCTCTCTAGAGATTCCACCAAATCTTTGTCATAACCACTGGGGTCAAACCTCTTTTCTTCTCCCTCACTACAACCATCATCCTGAGGTGAGAAAACAAAGAAAATTTACAAGACGTACACCCGACCCACTAAAAAATTCTCAAAAACTATTTCTTGGAGTTTTCAGGGCCACAGACAGGAGTTTATTGTTTTTATTACTATCAATTAACAATTTATAAAATTCTGACGGTTATCAAGGAAAAATTGAAGGAGTAATGTTAGCCTTGGCTGTTACCTTTGATTCTTTTTTACCCTTCTGCTCCTTTTCTGGTCTTTGTTGTCGGTCTCTTCCACCCCTTACGTCTCGATCACGCCCAGATGGCTTGTTGGAAGGAGGTGCTTTTCTTGCACCCCTATCCTGGCCACCAGCTTGCCGTTTGTTTTGTGCCCCTGCTGAAGGCCGCACTGACGGTGAATTGTCATCATTTCTTCGAACCACTGGCCGTGGTACTGGTTTGACAGGTCTGGAGGGAACAGATGAAAGACCTAAGCTTTGCGTCAAAAATGGTGCGACGCTGTAAGAAACATTGTGATTGTTCAATGCAGTCACTAAAATGTAACATTTTGAGCTCTGATCTTTGTACTAGATAAGACAGAATTTGCCTCAGGCAAAGATTTACTTTGTACATGTATAATTGAGTATGACAATATTAAAGCTTAAAATTAAAATAATAGGTACATATGTATGAAAAAAAACCCCAACAGATTATTAAACATTAACATGTCAAGCACTTGTTCCAGCCATAATTTGCCTGTGGTAATGATATTTGACCTTTTGCAAACCTTTGAATAAAAATGTGTTTTATTTACTGTGCCATTTGTGTTGTTGGTCTCATTATTGCTAAGAAAGAAAGTTTTCCATAGTTTAGTAATTTACCATTATAAATATTAATATCCATTTCACTTTTAATCAGTGAAAAATGGGCACATTCACATGCACTGCCTTAGATTTACAAACTAAGTTGCACCTTTAAATGGCTGCAAAATAGATACACTGAAAACAGCACAGTGTACAAGTATATCATTCAATGCCTGACCAGTCAGATCATAATTATTTAATAACACTGGTCAGCACAGTGCATATTCTCCCCTGTCTAAAATACAGCTCTGAGAAGTTCAATTTTTTTCCACCCTGGCTTCACACTAGAACTCTTGGAGCTTCTGATTTAAGTTAGCTAGAAAAGAAACAGACCTACCTTATGACAATTTTTACTTACAGTACATCACAATATCAATGACTAGTACTCAAGATCAGAATAATTATGAACAATATTCTGTGGGTACAAATAATCATCTGAACTAAAATAATCCAAAGCAAATTCCTAATATTCAACTTGTTGAGCAAGCTAAAAGCATTACTATCCTGCTATCTACTACGACAACATGACCCATAACACTGCACAGGGCAGATAAATATAAGAAATTAAAATGAATGTTTCAAACGGATTTGGGAGAAGTCTTATTTTTGCTGGCTTTCATTAAAGAGAAAAGAGCAAGCTTCAAAGGTAAGGATCAAAAATTGCAATTGACAGGCTAAAATTGAACTGCCACACAGAAAGCAAACAGAAAAGGTACAACAAGCAATGTTGTGTCAATACAATAGTACATGGACACTGTTTGTGCATTAAGCTGACCACTGGCACACCATGCTTACTCTCCAAAAACACCCTTACACAGGCCTCTTCTCAATATATTTTTTCTTAGCTTCAACAATGCTGCAACTAACTAAAAGACAATTATTAATGATGCATTTATAGCAGTGCCCAAAACATTTACTGGCAACAAAAGATTCAAATTATACTTCAACTATTCACAAAAGTGACATTTAATAACCAACTGAGCACATACAATAAAAACTAAAAATACTTTAACACAGCAGATTTAGTCCAATCCATTTGTGCAGAAAACAAGCTATCAGAGAGATACCAAATATTGACAGAAGTAACATTAGAGCAGACTGAGTAGTTGATAATTAGACATGATACATAGCTTCGATTTAAAGACTACCTGAGGAAAAGTGAGTCAGCCAGTTTTTTCTTAATTTCTAAAAAAGATGTACACTTCTAACTGTTCTTGGGAGAATGGAGTCCTGTCTACAATGTGCAAATTGTGTATTGCCAGTTTTCACAATTTTTTTCTTTTTGTGTAGGACACCAATATGGCTGCTTCCCTTTTGTCTTTTGCATCTCAAGGGAGTGCGTGAAAACCAAGAATACTGTAAAAAAACTATTTTAATTATTAACAGTTACTTGCCTGTTGTCCCTTTCAACTGGAGTAGGTGGTGGCCAGACATCTGGGTCCCGTGTTGGCTCCTCAACATGGGACCTCTTTGGGCCCCCATAATGCACAGTGTCCTTTTTAAAGTTTGCTAATGTTTGACTAATATCCTTCACATACTCATACTCTTGTGTTATTTCTTGTCGAACCTGTCAATGTTTTGTTAAGAGGAATAATATTCAGCAGTTGCAGTGTGCAACTTTTGCACTGAGTCGCACAACTTAGAACTTGAATTTACTGGACGGGTTTGGAGCTACCAAAGTTTTGAAGGAGTCAGGTAAACCTGGATTTATGGCAATAGGTTTTGTTTTCTAAGTTGAACCCATAAGTACCCACAACACCTGTGAACTACTGTTTAGAATTCCGAAAGTAATGGCACTTTTTGCCCTCAATCCCGAAAGTAATCCCCTCCCCCTCCCCCCGAAAGTAATGGCTAGACCCGAAAGTAGCAGCCCCTTTAGTCAGCAAAATTCAAAACAATTCTACAGTAGTCTGTTTTGTTTACTATTTGTTTGTTGAGTTATGTTACATTGTATGAATATGAAAATCAATGGAATTGATTTTTAAATTTCATAATTTATGCCTTTTTTGTTTGAGACCATTTCGAGTTACAAAATAAATGTTTTAATTATAAGAAAATAACGACTACCCAAAAGTAGCGGCCCCTTTTGCCGGCAAAATTCGAAAGTAATGGGGGCCGATATTTTTGGAATTCTACGGTATGTCACTGTACTTAGATTTAGCTACATCACACCCCAAGGAGCAGGGCTTTCAGAATGTTTTGAAGTAGACAGCTGCTGGAAAAAAATAAATACCTGTGCAGGAAAGGTGGCAAGCCAAACAAAACGAGAGCCATAGGCCGTAGGGGTCCAGGGCATGCTTCCCCGGGAAAATTTTGAACTTTGGAGCCTCTAAAATGCAGTCTGGTGCATTTTGTTTTGGAACAGAAAAATGCAGTTTTACTTGAAGACTGTTAACACTGTAACTTAAATATGCAGAATTCAAAATGGCGAAAGGAAACAACAAAGCAAGAGCAAACTCAAGCATGAATAACAAAAGAAATTGTCTAGTCTTTGAAACTAAGGTATTGAAATCAATATGGCTGAAAACAAAATACTTAATATATGAATTACTGCAAGGAGAACCAAAGTTTGAAATCGAGTGTGAACAAGCCGTTTTGGGGTAAGATTTGGAGTCAGTTTGCTTACATATATTTGTTATCATGTGAGAAGTAGACAGCGGTAACTCAAAATAGCCAGTGGAACTCTGGCTTGTTTTGAAAGCCCTGAAGGAGGCAGAGCTCTTAAGTTGAGTGTGAAAATTGTGCATTTTTTATGTAAACTCATGCTCTTACGAGTATTTCTCACCCATTAGGTAACTCTACTGTTTTGGCTGTTAGAAGTTCAAGATTATAATCTTAAGGTCTCTATCTTCACTTCCTGAGTACCCTCCATAGAAGGCATAAGTAAGTATGGTTCCAATAAATTAATGAATTTCAAGCAATTTTAGTTCTGCAGTTAAATTAAAAAACTTTCTGAGGAAACATGTCCCTTGACCCCCTAGATGAGACTTGCACCTTTTAGCAATTGCTCAGCAAACTAAATCACTCTTAGAGAAACCACAGACTTGAGAGTTACAGATGAGGAAGGAAGTACTTGGATGGTTACTGATCAATATAAAAGAGTACATAAAATTACCTGTTGCCATTTGGATTTTCTATCTGCTTCTCTGATTTGATTAATCAACTTCTGGATTTGCTGCAAAACTCCTTGATAGTACACAAGTGCAGTATCATAGTTTCCCAGCAAAGCATACTCACGCCCCATTTTAGCATTTTCACAAATCTCTGATAAGCTCATTCTGATCTGTAAAGAAGGGGAAAGGCTTGTATTTCTATATTGAATTCTACATAATCTTTATTTAATAAATTATATTTTAAATGGTTTTTATATGTCAATGAACTACAATTATTAATAAAAAATACTAATAACTATAATCACAAAACAGTTACTTTCCACACGAACCGTAATAATGTACTCCTGTCAATGAGTACAAAGTTAATATATACAGTTGGAGTTATACAGTTGGAGCCTGGTACTTTGAAATTGAATTAACTTCAAATTATTGGGTTTCAAGTTATTGAGGTTGAAATTACAGTAAATATTTGGAGCTAATCCAAAGCAAAAAATCTATTTTGCTTGGAGCTAGAGGGGTTCAGCTGTATAATTATTGGCAACTGAAAGAAACACAAATTGGGTTTAAAAATTTTTTTTACAACCTGACTAAAATTGATTAAGACTCGTTTGTTGCTTGCTGCAAGTCTCAAAGGAAGACTATTCAAAGCATCACCCACACCAGCACTGAGTATTAGGTCATGGTTCACACTGAGAATGTTGAATGAAATTCCATAATTTTTCCATGACCTTAAAAAATTTAACTAAATTCTATGACTTTTCCAGGCCTGGAAAAAATGCATTTCTAAAATCCATGACTTTTCATGACCTTGTGAATACTATAGGAAAGCTAGTTTTTAGAAGAAAGCTGTATGTACTGCATACCTACATGTATATCATGTACTATTGGTCTTTTTTACTACATCTACACTCAGTATGAATCAGTGAGTTGCTGACTTGTTGGTGCAAAAGTGGTCTTGAAGTAGAGATGATTTGACATGAAAAAAATTGATTATATTTTATAGTTCTGACAATTTTGTATCAGTTGATCAAATCAGTTTCTGAGCCATTGAAATAATAATAATAATAATAACAATAATAATAATAATAATAACTTTATTAACGTGCTGTTTTCTTTAGCTTTAAAAACTAATTGGGGACACAAAATAACAATAGTGAGAACTATGAGCTAAAATACATGTACGTAACAAAAGCTAAAAAAAAGCGTGTTATATAATACTATATAAGCATATAAGGCTATATAATGTTTCTGAACTCTGAAAACTCTAGAGTCTGGCTGCCATAGATACTGGAAATGTCAGAGACGGCACAAAGGGCAGTGGTCAGTCTGTGTTATTCTCCATTAAGCCCGAAATGTCCGCTTTCCTTAAGAAATAACAAGTTTTTAAGATAACACCAACATAATTATTATTATGTTGTGAGCTTGTCACCTCCGCTGCTTTTCTGTGACGAAAGAACTGTTTGTTTATCCTGGATTCGCGTTGTTTACAGAAACGCTTTCAGGAGTTCCAGATGAAATGAGGGTGCCAACAGGTAAGCACCATGATTACTTTTAACAGTTTTCCTAAAGAACTATCCCCAAGTACATTAAATAAAACAGGAAAGTTTCTCACTCTTGCAGTACTTGTCACCTGAATGGATAGTATTAATATAGTCAGATAAGGAAATATAGGGCAATCTAACAAATCTTAACCCTCGTGATTTTTTTCTTTAAGTGGATGACAGATTCGAAAAACTCTTCTAAAAACTCTTCTTGCTCAAATCCTTTTTTTGAACCAAATTGTTCAATAAGTAACGTTTTGCTTGTACTGTTGATCGTGATGTCTTACATCAAATGGTGTAATGTACGTCGGTGTAAAAAATAATAACAGTTGAGAAATATATTTCAAATTTAGATTTGAAAAGCCACATCTGAGTATTTTTGTTAACTTCGTATTGTTCTAGCTATTCTACTTACCGGCTAAATTCTCGAACGAAGAAACGGGTGGAATACTCTTCTTTCTCATACAAACCGTTGAATAATGCTGAGCTCGCAGTGTGAGCGGGATCCCCGAAGACATTCCGAATGCAACTGTCCAATCACAGACTAGTACGAACATTTTCCGGAAACACCAAAATTTTGGAACCCGCGGTTTTAATATCCGATTATCACAGGCTCATATTTTCTTTCACTTACTGAAAAATCCCAAAGGAACTCTGGGACTTCCTGTTATGTTGTCGTTTGGAGCAAACATGGCTTCTTCTTGAATTTCGATGTGCATTGACATTTGCACAGTGTTTCGGCTCCGTCCGTTCCATATAGATGATTACTTGAGTTTCCACATGAGTAAGGAAGACATTTTTTTTGTGGAACCGTTTCAACGACATACATTTCCTGGAGAAAAAGAGGGTTTTGCAGCAAGTTGTATGAATCGCTGATAATTTTGCCAACTTCATTGCGTTAACAAAGTTATTCGCGGGAAATTGTCCGCCGTCGCTGATTGCACCTGCATATGACGGTTATTTTCTGAAACCAACATCTGCGACTGATTTCAGTTATTGGTTGTGATTTCTGGTCTAGAATAGTTGTACATGAATCATAATTGCAGCGTACTGAAGAAAGGCGGAACTCGCCTCAACAAGCAAAACAGAAAGTGTCCTTAATTAAGCGGTCTGTCTGAAGAATTCGCTCATGGCAGGTGAAGAAGAAGACGATCTTCAGCCAGATTCGCCGCCAGGATTTGTGAATGAAATTGATAGCAACGAACTGGACATTTTTGAGGTAAATTTTGTTGTGTACATAATATTTACTGTAAACATCACCTTCGCCTCAAAATAATTATCCGAAGTAGCGTAACTGCTTTTAACAAAAAGTGTCAATATCTTTGGTAATCACTGTTTGATTGATTAAATCTGGATATCGCCCTGAATCATTTATTTCGTAATTTTAATATCCATTTTGGCTTTAATTTATCTAAATAGGCGTCGTTACTGCTTGAGGCGTTGGATATATTTTTATGAATCCCTCTCGCTTACCAGATATTGCTTATACTTAGTATAAATTAATTTGTTACTAGAATAGGGTTGATTTTTTTTGCTGTTTGAGTGAACTGATACTGTATCTGTAGTGGTATGTAAGATATTATAAGAAAACATAAATTTAATCTTAGTAAGATATACAAACCTGGAAATCAGAAGAACAAACAAAGGAGAAATCTCATTATCAACTACGTTTTCATAAACAAATCTTTACCTGTCACATGGGTGGTGGAACCTTGAGGGGATGACATTGCCCCCCCTCCAGTAATTTTTTGGTTAACCACAATAACTTTTAGGAGTTTCAGATCTTATAACAAACTATTAAAATTTTGTGTCCCCCCAACATTTTTTTGCTTCCTCTGCAGATGTGTCATGTAATTCTTTGCAGGGTAAAATTTCCATACTCTCCCATACTTAATGATGCAGATAAGTAATGGCTGCCGAACTTCACATTTTATGGTCATCAAACTCCACAATTTCATTTCAGGAATTAAAAGATATAATCCTTACCCCAATCCTCACCATTACTCCTAACCCTAAGAGTGATTTCGCTAATTTTTGGTTGCTCATTAAGCGAGGTTTACCTCCGATATTTCTGAAGGTTGATAACCTCATATGAATAACGAAGTATGGGTTAGTACAGAAATTTAGCCCTTTGCAGTTGCAGAATTTCTGTGCTAAACAAAGTCGCAGTCTCTAGGCTTGCGCAGATGCAGAGTTTAACAATCATATAATTATGTTACATGCATATATACATATCAATATCCCAATGGAACTGAATAATATTAAATTTTACTCTGTTTTGCACTTTCAAAAGTTGATATTTTTTTTGCTGTGTCCTGTAATTCACAGCTTGATGGTGATAAAATAGATTGATTATGCTTGTAATTTAACTGTAATTTTAGATAAGTTACCATATTTTACTAACTCATTTCGAAAGTGAAATAATCAACATACATTTTGCTTGATATAGTACTTTAACACTATAGTAAGCCTATTAGTTTTCAGATCAGATGAATCAGTGTATTTACCAGGCGAATAGGCAGGGGGGATGCACTAGGTGCATGTGCACCTCCCCAGTGTTCGAAAAGATCCACTCAGAAATGACTAATATAGCAAAAAAGAACGAAAAAAGGAAAAAAAAATGGAAAGGAAGAAAAAAAGAATGATTGCACTGAATATAAGGCACCTCCACACATATGCAAGAGCTTTCAAAAGAGGCTTTCTCCCTTGGTTATTTTCTATGGACATTATGCAGCTGATGTTGATCTAGACCAAGTGGCTGGTTGAGCTGTTTGCTTGCAAGCATTCTAGGAGGCTAGAGTTTGATAGCTCTTTAAAGACACCTAACCGAATGACAGCTAGTGATACAGCTAACTAATGATAGTTCAGCTAAAGCTCTGTTACTGCTTCTACTAACAGGTGCAGATTTAGGGGGAGGAGCCAGCTGAGCTTCCCCAAACATCCCCCCCCCCTCCGGCCCCCCTCCGCCGCTTTAGTGGAACAACAAACTTTTATAATGGGCTATATATCGGCAAAACGTAGTGTTTTGCAATCACTTATTAAAAAGACAGGGATAACTTTAATATGTTTTTATTGATCAAAGAAATGTAAACATTGATTTTGATGTTTTTTTTCAATCATGAATGAAAAACTGGATCTACTCATGAAACTGTTCTGTAATATTGTATGCCATAAAGGAATCAGGCTTTGTGAAATGTTTGTAAAGTGTCAGGGACTGCGGAGCCATAGAGCTAGGTGGACTTTACTAGCCTACCAATAATTTTGCCAAAGAGAACTAACAGAAATTAATGTAGATTGCATTTCTGGTAGTCTCCGAAGTTCAAAATTTAAAAATTCACTAGAGGAACATGTCCCCGGACCCTCCTAGAAAGTTTGCGCTCTTGGTGCTCGTTGAGTCATGGTTCCAGTACAGATTACTAGTAAGGAAATGAACGTCACATAACTTAATTATATGAAATGGTAACATGGAAAGTATGGGTTCTAGTTGGGAGATTTTAGTAGCAAACAATTGATATGTTGGGGCTGAAAGGGTTATTTAAGCAATAGCAAATATTTGTCAAAAGTCAATCTGAACTAGCACTGATGAATTTTGCCGTTCACCCTTCAATGCCCCTCATCAAAAACCCTGCTTGATTTTCTAGAGCAATTTTCTGAACTGAAATTTCATTTTGGTTTAGAATGTTGGAAGAGGAGCATTTGGAACAGTTTTTAAGGCTCGATGGAGAGAGAAGTTCATTGTTGCTGTTAAAACAATAGAATCAGAAGCTGAAAAGAATGCCTTCATTGTTGAGGTGAGACTTAAAATAATTTTATATATGATCCAGTGCTACTTGGCATCAACCTTTAAAATCTATCAACTAACAATGCTACTTGAAAATTGTGGCTTCAAAATATATTTCAATTGAGTTGGATAGTGACAATTAATATCTGAGTGCCAAAGATGCCAGGTTGGTATTCATTAAGCCACTATATCCACCAAAATTGAAATGGAATAAACTATGAAGTGTTGTAATGTATACTAGCGAGGCAACTAAACTATGGCAGATGAGAAATATTAATTGTAAAAAATAGAAACACTTTTATTAATTGAATTAATAATAATTATCAACAATCCCCAGAAGGGAAGGAGAATAGCGGTGGATATATACCCAGGTATATATCTAGAGCTAGACACCAACCCCGAGGGGGATAGTTGTTTTAGTATTTACCAGAAGATATAGGGATTAAACGCACTTCATTTTTCAAAGAAAGGACAAAATTTAAGTTTTTTCAACCATTTCTAGTGCACGCATTTCATGTATATTTGAGTTTCGTTTACATTCTTCAGGGTTTTTCGAAGAACCTAAATGGCATGGATTTTAAGCAGATCTATTTTAAAAGAAAAAAATTTGTCCTAACCATTATGAAACCAATAAGCCAAATCTTTTTGTCCTCTTCATATTTTCCGAATGGCTTTTGTTTAAAGCAATCATTTCCTTGTCTATAACTAACGGGTAACACAACACCATTTCGACTACTGCCTTAAAATCAACTAATAGTCATGGATATTGCGAGATACAGGAGCCAATCAGAGCGTGTGAAAATGGATATTGGTTGCTTTGGTAAATACTACTTAAGGTTTAATAGTTTTAATTAATAAATTTTATATAATTTACTTAGCAGCTGTTAAGCTGAATTGCATATATATACATGATAAAAAAATTAAGAAACATAATAAAACTATATTGAAGCTGGAAACTTGATTTCCATTTGTAGTCTTAAATGTGCTCTGTTGTTTTCACATATAGGTCAAACAGCTGTCAAGAGTGAGCCACCCAAGCATTGTCAAATTGTATGGAGCTTGCACTCAGACTGATCCAGTGAGTGGAATATTTGGTTTTGACTTTTGTTATCAAATGGCAAAATAATTTATAATTATCCTGCCTGGTTAGCAGCTAGTACTGGTCAGGAGTTTTTTTCAAAAGACATTCACTGTACATATATTTGTTAACATGATACAAAGAAATGAACTCTAGTTCACAATTTGTTTTTTTCTATTTTTGTTGTTTAATGCATTTTGTCATGATATATAGCAGATATTCTTCACCAATTGGTGTTCCTGCACAGTTTCACTGTAAATACATGTCATCAAGATATGTCTTAGAGGTCATAGAACTACAAAGGGACGCGTCACTATACTTTTCATACAGGTACTGCCCACGAGTAACATAACCTCCACTCGGGAGTTTGAGTCACAAGTACAACCTCTATATGACTTGCGAGTCCATTTTTTTTGGAATATTCGTTAGGCTCATACAGACTTGCAGATACAAGTATGGATGACTCGCAAGTCTAATGAGCGAGATCCAGTGTAAAATGTCAAGAAACTGAGAGTGTTGTGTATCAATACAGAAGCTAAACTCATGATCATCTTAATCCTACTGAAGGAAGTTATAAAGATGCTGACGTTTCGGGCATTAGCCCATCGTCGGAGCAAATTACATTAACATTTTGCCTTTAAACCTTACTGTGAAGATTAAAATTATCAACTCTCGTTGTACTTACTCACAGACACACCAAACAGTTTTGAAACTAATTTAGCGTGAAATGTGTCAAATTGAATAATTATTGAAAGATCACACATCGAACGGCTGCAATAATTTGTGCAAGAGAGTAATTCGAATCAAAAGTCAATTCCACATGATATATTTTAATTAATAGATACAGTAGCTTAATTTGTGGTATTTGGGGTCGAAACTACTAACTACGAGTGAAATAGATAAAGCCATTCAAGTGCTGTCAGGCTGCGAACACGTAATGAATTGCAAGCTGAAAACAAAATACTGATTGATCTGTTGACAGAGTTTTTTGACTAGATAGCTCTATCGTCTTGAATTTCTTATAAAAATATTACTTACGATGAACTGAATGCTGATATTCAAACAGTTTTCTTAAATTTCATTTCATTCATTCAGTGTATCGTGATGCGAAAACAACGTGGTCTCAAGATGTGTTTGAAAGCAGACATGAAGATGCTACTGGTCTTCCCTGTTGTTGCAAGATAGAGCGCAAAGTCAGACCAGCTTTTTCAGTTTCTTGTTTTATCAAGTTAGCTCAAATATTTTAAATAGTGATTTTGAAAGTTGTTTGTGAGAGAATTAAGTCCATGGCCAAAAGTCCAAAGCAAGCTGCAATTTTTAAAATGTTGCGTGACACCAGTGTGATATTGGCGAGGGAGTGATCAGGGACAAGTTTTCATAAAAAAACTGCTGTGCAATACGAGTTCCAACTTTGTTTGGATTTCAAGAAGCACAGAAGATAAAAGTGACAAAATAAATGAGAAGACAGTGTTTGGCAGTCACTGTTCCACAAACTTTGAATCTGTGTTAATTTATAAGATGTAAAATGTGAGTTGCAAGGTTTTCATGTTTTATGTTCAGAAAAGTTTGAAACAATCCTCAGTTACCTCATGCAGTTTTCTTCAAACCTGAGAGAATGTGTTTTTTTTCTGAAAATTAAACACTGAAACATGACAAAGTATTTGTAAAACATTTTGTTTATCACTCCAACTTGTATCGCTTGTGAGGACCGAATAGCGAGTGAAATGAGTCACCATTGTTTTGAGTTTGCTCATTATAGACTCATACTCGCGCATCAAAGAAATTCTCATTAGACTCATACTCACAAGTGGAGGTTGCGTTACTTGCAGGCGGTACTGTAGCTCATAAACTGTACTAAATAAAATGTAATTAAGAGAGGAGGTCAAAACAATGGTATTTTTAAGGAACCCAATTTTGTTGGGGGAGGTGGTGGGTGGTAGCATAGACCCCCTACCCCATCCCCCACCATTTTTTCAGAGCTCAATTTCTCAAAACCTGGATTAGGGGTATTGGTTTTTATTGCACTGTGGACTCCTCTCTCCACAAGGAAAGCATTGGTGCAAGCACAAGAACATGATATTTACTCCTGAAATTCAGCCTTTTTGAAAAAAGGTGGTGGGTGGTGGCACACAATACCCCATCCCCCTAAATTGGGTTCCTAGGAAATACCATTGTTTTGACCTTTTCCCTATTAATTGATTTTCACTATTCTCAGGTTTGTCTTGTCATGGAGTATGCAGAAGGAGGCTCACTCTATAACTGTAAGTTAGTTTAAATATTCTCAGCTAAGCTAAAAGTCTAACAATAAATGCAGTCAGTTGGAAATGTTTAGTTTTATAGCTTAATTCTTATAATTATTGATCATTGATTTCCGACAGTTTAATCTTTTTTCCCACATTTACCTCAAAGGGGAGCCAGGGTAAATATAAAAAACATGCGAGTGAAGAAAAAATAATCGGCCCCTGGTAGATCCTCACAGCCAACTTTTTTCCAGACGTTACAAAAAAAATCCTCATAGCTATCCAATTTACACCTGGTTAACTTGCTGTGTTGCCAGCATGGTGAGTTTCTGTGGTGCAGTGGATAGCACACCTGACTAGTGATCACTACAGTTTACAGTAAAAAAAAAAATTTGGACATCAGGTGTTTTGGCAAAAATATAAAACCATCACTGAGAAATAAATTTATTTGTAGCAGTGCTAGCCCACCCATAATAGCTTCCATGTTGTTTGATGAAGTAACAAATGAATGTCGAATATGAAGATACTGCAGTTTAGTTACAATGGTTTGAAAGGGGTGTGAAGGATTCAGACAATTTCCAACCTGTACTGAGCAATGCAGTCAAGAGGTACAACATTCTTAACAGTTCTTACTCATCAAATGAACCCAGGTTGCAGCTCTGAGTGACCGAAAGCTTACTGTAAGTTAAATTCCTGGGCCGAGTTGTTCAAAAGACGATTAGCCCTAATCGAGGGTTAATTACCATGACAACCAATAGGTTTGTTGATAGCTAACCCTGGATTAGGGCTAATTGTCTTTAGAACAACTTTCAATTGGCCCAGAGACTTATTTTTTTGTATTCCGGGCCAAGTTGTTCAAAAGACAATTAGCCCTAATCCAGGGTTAATTATCATGGCAACCAATAGGTTTTGTTAAGAGTTAATCCTGGTTTAAAGTTAATCAGTTTTCTAACAACTTGCAATTGGCCCAGACACTTTTTTTGCATTCAGAATAAAATTTAGTCATTTATAATTAAGCTTGCATGTTTATTAATTTATATAATTATTTTGTAATGCAGTACTACACTGGAATGACAAAGATAGACCTGCCCCAGTATACACTTCAGCACATATGATGTCGTGGGCCTATCAGTGTGCCAAGGGGGTGGAATATCTTCATGGCATGCAGCCCAAGGCAATAATCCACCGAGATCTAAAACCTCCAAAGTACGTATTGAAGTTTTTCTTTTTATTAATTTATTTTGAGAGATTTAATAGCAATGTAACTGAATAAACTACATTTTGTTTACAATTTATCTAAACGAACTTAATGAGTTCTCAAAGTTTCTCCACTTTGCATCATATTAATATTTATCTTGCATCTTAGTACTATGATATTAAATGTTGTGCATATATTTAAAATATTTTTGTTAGCTATAGAAATTTGCAGGATTTCCCATCTTCTGGACCTTCCAGACAAGGGGCTTATTAGAGAGGGGGGCTTATTAGAGAGGGGGAACTTATTCAAAAATTGTTGTTTGCGAAAGGCAGAAACATAGCATGAAGTCCAGTTACCAAACAAGTTTAATAGCAACTAATAACTTTTCGTTCCTCTGACGTTTTAATCAGCACTTTTCAAAAACTTAAAAGGATATAAAAATGTATTTTCAATACAGGATGCCTTGTTTTTTAGTGTCATCATCTTTACATTGGGGGGGGGGGCATATTAGAGAGGAGAGGCACATTTTAAACTTGAAGCTCAAGATGGGGGGGGCTTATTAGAGTGTTTACAGTATGTATACAGTTTTGACACTAGTATATATTCAATAAAGTTTATAACATCCTTGTTTCACTGTGTTGTCTGTGCAAAGTTCTGTTGAAAGCAATTTTTTTGGTTTAGTATAAGCTTTATATGAACAGTTTTAGTAGGCATTGTGTGATAATTCAAAAAGCCAAATTTAAAAAGCAGAGAGAAAAAACAAGTTGAACAGACAGATTGAAGAATTTCCTAATAAAAGACAACTCTATTTTAAAAATAATTATAATATTAGTATTTGATCATTTTCTGTCATACCGATTTCAATTTATTTACTGTTTTGCACATTATAAAAAAATTAAAGAAATTTTTTTTTTGGTGAGACAGTTTATTGCTGACAAGATGTGCAACAATGCTGAAGATCTGTGACTTTGGTACAGCATGTGATTTACACACATACATGACCAACAACAAGGGCAGTGCTGCATGGATGGCCCCAGAAGTTTTTGAAGGTTAGTGATGAATAATGATTATCCTGCAGAGTGGAGGTGACTAGTGGTGGATACTTACCAAGCCGCATAGTGCCAAGGTAAATATCTATCCCTAGACACTAACACCCTGAATTGTTTTTGTTTAATAACTGTACCAAAATTTATCAGTAGAATTAATTAAGATGAGAGTTGGTGAACGTCAAGTTTGAACCAAATTCATTTGATGTATTAAAAATTTTCACATTCAAGTAAGGAAAGTAAATGCACTCAATCACTATCAATGTTGTACTTCTTAAAATTTCAGGGTAAAGCCTTTTTTATCCTACCTGTGAATAAAGATATCCCAACTTTCATGGTCAAAGACAGCTATAAAGTGGAAACTAGTTGGTAAGACGGCTGATAAGAAACTGATTAAATCTATTAAAATTGAACCAGTTTTAAGAAAATAAAATGGTTTGAAAAAGTTAAACTGGTTTTAATAACAAAAATCTGAAGCAAGGTAAAAATACAAACATTATTTTATTCATTTATTCATCTAAGAATTCTTAGTAGTAGTTTTAAAAAATTGTACTAACAACTGAAGTTAGTTTCAATAGTCTTAAACATAAAAAATGTTAACTTATAAAGCTTTTCTTTTGTGTTTAGGAAATAATTATACAGAGAAGTGTGATGTCTACAGGTTTGTATTTTTTGGCACTTGTCAGCACTAATAAATATGAATTCTGGAGTCCCTAATAATCATTCATAAACAAAAAAATCCAGTTTGTATGGCTTAGTTCAGGACTGTATGATTATTAAATTTCAACATTCTCCCCCCTTGTTGTGTCAGTCTGCCACTTTGTTAGCGGTAATTCCTAACACACCAATTAAATGACTTTGTTTTTTAAGTAACGATCCGAATAAGAACTAGAGAGGTCAAATGCAATGGAATGCAGAAAGGTGCTAATTGCGATATTGTTAAAC
>JAOBRD020557619.1:0-16414 GCA_027575215.2 Hydrozoanthus sils | reverse complement strand
GGGAGGAGTCAAAATTGGCAATTAATTCTGTTATTTTTTAGGGGTTTTCCGGGAACAATCAAGGTTATTTTACACAACCTGTGTTTTTTAGGGGTAGAACTTTTTTTCTGAAGTTTTGCAAATCGATGCTTTTTAAGTATATTATTCTAGGATAAAAAAAACCTCACCCCTTTTTAGGGTCTTTTTTTCATTTCCGTGCAAATATCCCTTTCCCTTTTACCCCAAAAGTATCCCTCCCAAACGGGAGGTCCTAATATTAGGCCTGGGGAGGTCGAAAAAGGCTGAAAATTTTTAGTACACGGGGGGAGGGGGGTGGGGGGTGGGAGATGGCGTCGTTTACAGTCACGTGGTTTTGCTGGCGTTTCTTGTAACAACCTTTTGTGCTCGTACATTGTATTTGTGTTTTATGATTTGACGTTTTTTTCTGTGTAGCGATATTTACGTTCATTTTTGGTGCTCGCATTGGGTTATTTGAGAATCCACCTTGCAATGAAGGTACAAGTTTCTTGCGTGACATGGATCAATACTTGACAGAAGTTCTGCCAAACATTTTGCTGTTACCATCCCCATATATTTATCTCCGCAACGGACCAGCCATTACAAGGTTATCTGAACTTACCGATTCTGCAAGAGAGATTGTCGAGAGTAGGATTGGAGAAAGACTAACAAAGAATGACAAGAGTTTATTTGCACAAGGCCAAGCAAACAATCAAGGTTTGGAGCCGTTTTTTATTCGGTTTACAATTTTACAACTATTGCTGATGTGTAATTAGCAGTGATTGTTACAGCATTTTTGTGTTTTAAACACTTTAAAAAGAGTTACTGAAGCGAACTCTTTAAACTAGTTTAAAATATCTAAAATTAAAGTTTGACCCGTAGAATTTCCGCTTATATACTTAATATTGGTTTTTAAAATAAATTTCACGGACAATTTACGAAGACAAAATGCTTGTATGTTTTAGCATCAAAGCTGCAAAAACTTAATTTTAAACTTATTAGATATGCGTGATGTCACATGATTTTAAAGGCGGGAGGTCAATATCTCTTTCCTGGTCAATTTCATATGATCATGGCGAAGTTTGCGTGGCTGGTGGCCCAGTGTTTGAGCACAAAACTCGTTAGTTCGCTGTAAACGCTAGTATAGAGCAGCTTGGAGTCCTTTCAAACCATGTGACGTCATAAATCGCCGTCCCATGTTTTGAATTTTATTCGCACTGAATGTACTATTTCGAAAGCTTACCTTACGGACTTAAAACGGTCAGGTAAGCAGTCTTTTATCAATTTATCCATTTACAGTCGAATAGAAGTGTTGGAAAAGCCCTTACAGCTATACAAGTACCAATGCCAAAATGGCTTCAATAGCACCTTAGAGGAATCCTCCATTGTATAACACTATTGGTCTCAAATAATACTTTTATCAAGTCTGTGTCCATTTCAGCAGCTCAAATTTGATACTTTTGTGCTTATAACTAACGCCAAGCAATTTGTTTTCATCAGTTTTACAGTTTGAATTTCCCGCGCGCCGCCATTTTGAAATATAACGTAACGTGGTTGCAGTGCCAGACCCCCTCTCGTTCATTGCTATTGTATTCGTCGCGAGTGGAGACTGGCACTGCAACCAAGATACGTCACAAATCAAAATGGCGGCGCGTGGGAAGTTCAAACACAAAAACTGTTCAAACTTATTTGCTTGGAATTTGTTATATTTTATTTGAGAACATAAATGTTACACAATGGAGGATTCCTTTAAGTAATGTTCCGTGTAAAAACTAGGCACTGCCCATTGTTCTGCGGTTTTTTCACTTTGCCACATCAGAATGAATAAGTTTTCATACTGCGAATACATCGACCAGCGTACAACAAAGTTTTAAAGTAAAAAGCTATGAAACTATTTTAAAGTAATGTTTCTTTTGTGCTATAATAATTTAGTCAATCATAGCACTCCAAAACAAGAGCGAAGAATTTTCAATGTTCCCCCCGTAGAATTTTTCTTAAACATAAAAACAGAAATGTTTTATGTTTTCAACAAAAAGGCTTGAATAAGTGAGCTGGAAAGAAATACACTTGCTTACTAATGACGAGGACATGCGGTTCATTTTTTGAGTTTAGCCAATCAGATTGACGGTTTAACAATGTTGCAATAAACACCTTTGTGCATTCCACGGCCGTTGACCTGCCTAGTTTTACTCGGATCATTGTTTAAAGTAGCATTAACGGTTTCCAATTGAAGCTCAGCCGTTGATAATATGTTGCAGCAACGTTACACTGGCAGTTCGTTAAGATTGATTATAAGAAATAATCCCACTAATAATAGTATAACAGTATTTACAACACGTTTATATTGTAGGTAGTCGTATGAGGCCGAACAATTTGCGATAACAATCACGTGTTTTATGGCCTATGCTAGGGATTTTGGTTTTCACCAGTCGTCAGATAGTTAAAAAATGTTAGAATGCTGCACATGAATAATTCCATGGGATATGTGGTTGAGTATGGGGTAAGTGGAGTGCGACTGCCACTAGCAAAGATTAACACCTCCGGCAGCGAGATAAAGCAAAAAAAAACACGCAACTGCAGAAAACTTGGGCGGCTCCTGCCTCACTTAATCGATCATCTGCAGAGCTACTGTGAACACAACCAACCACATCAGCCCCAGTACGAAAACTCGAGGCAACCAACATCCGACTGACAAAGATGAAGTTCAAAAGAACGATACATTACATAAATTGACATTCATAAATAAAACTAAACGCAACAGCACCAAACTCAGCAAATACATTTGGGATCTTAAGGAACAACGAAAACTATATCATACGTTTATATAAAGTCGTATAACGTAACTATTCCGACAATAAGCTCCGGGGCTTGTTTTTTGTCAAAGGATCTTTTCGCCAAAATTTTCTTGGGGGTGTGGGGATTATATTTTGGAGGTATTTGCGTTTTGAAAACGCTTTTTTTTGTTCAAAGCAACTGTCATTTTTTTAGAATTTCTACTCACAACCTGTCTTTTACGACGACAGCTTACAAAAACACACTTCTTGCTTGCCTTTTCTATCACGTATAGCTAGTTTTTGTTCTATTTTGTCCGAGTTATGAATAGAAAAGATGCGAGCGTTTTTCCTAAAGTTAAATGAAGATTGACAAAACTTTCTGTAGACCATACTTGTTGTCGTAAGAACTTCATATCTGAGCTTTCCTCGTAGATTTTGGTTGTTTTTGAAACGACGGCGTTCAAGTGACTAGCACGGTGCATTCCAACGTGCAGCTATTGGATTCATTATTGTTTTCTGTGGTTGCCGTCCTCGTATCTCAAACTCCCCAGTGTACTAACAACTGTCAACTTCCACCGACATTCGTTACTAAAATACCTACCTCATAAGTTCAATGGTATGTTAAAACTATTCCAAGTATAACATCCGGGGCTTATTTTCGGGGGGGGGGCGCTTATACATAGAGGAGTTTCCGTTTCAAAAGTTGGTTCCTAAACGCCCTGGCGCTTATACACGTTGGGAACGGCCACGGTGAAAACTTTGCGCAAAATTTTGTTTGTTGTCATTTGCTCAGTTCAGGCGCGGATTTAGAGGAGGAGCCAGTCGGGCCGCGGCCCGGCACCGCCCGCCCCCATTTTGTCGAAGAAAACTAACAGAAATTGATGGCGAAAAATTCGAGAAACTTTTGTTTGGACTGATTGAAATTAACGCATTTCCTGCGATCTCAGAAGTTCGAAAGTTCAAAAATTTCCCGGGGAGCATGTCCTCGGACCCCCCTAGAAAACTCGCGTCTTTGGCGCATGTTGGGTCGTGCTATGTGCGAGTTTAGTCCCCCGAAATACGCTCCACGATCCCTGAGTATCGAAGAGGCATGAGAGTAGCCTTGAGGTTTATGATTCTTCCTTCCCTAGATTCCTGGACCGCGCCTGCAGTTTTTGCTCAGTTTTTTATATTAATACATACATACTTCTGCATCAATAACTTTTCTTGTTCTATTCTTGTTCAAGATCCCTCTCTTCTTTCATATCTTTGGTCAAGGAGAGAACTCTCGTCGGCTGAGATTTTGTCTAACACTGTAGAGCTTTTTGCGGCAGGTGTACACGAGGTAACAGTTTCATCAATATTAACTGTGTGGCTGTATTATAAAACTTTTTTTTTAACAAACGAATGCACTCTGTTTCAAGCAAGAAACCTTTAGCTAATTTTTGGTTCTGTACAAAATCATGGCCTTAACCATTTTCAGGTTATCGTTGAAAGATACCGAGGTTGCCTTTTAAAAGTGAATATCTGGGTAATAATCTCTGAGACGAAGTCGAGAGGATTATTCATCACTCAGATAGTCACTGAGCCGGATTATTCAGGTGATTATCAGAGAACATAAGCAGCCACGGCCAAAGTTTGCGTAAAATTTTGTTTGTTGTCGTTTGCTTAGTTTTTGTGTATCGACATCTAAAACACTTCCATCCGAAGTTTAATTTTTCATGATATTGCATTACTTTAAAAAGTGTCGTCCCAAACTTTGTTGAGAGCTTAGGGCTTTACGGAATAGCGTTTTTCTTCAAGGAGTTTGTCTTTTCAATCAAAAGATCCGCGAAACACGAGGCGGCCTTGTTTAAAACCCGGGGGAATGGGGGTACTCCGGTGTTAAAAGGGTAGGGATGAACGTTGGAAAATTCCCCAAAAATACCATAAAAATTACCTAGGCAATTACCCAATAAAATACTTCTCGGTTTGAAAATTACGCTAAAAAATTCCAATTGATAATTGGCATTTTTCGTTTAATAGCTAGCAAAAATATGATATACCCTAAAAAACACTAGGCTCTTGGTTTCCTTTAACAACCCCTAAAAAATACCGGACTTACTATTTTAACCCCAGCCTGCGTAGCGGTGGATTTTTAGGGGAGGGGAAATAGGAAATCACAACGGCCGCCATGTTGGAAGCGCGAACCAAGGAAAAACTGGGAAGAGTAGAAAATGAGAAGGCGAGGGAGAGGGGGAGGGAAGTACCTAAGCCAGCCTCCACCAATGAGAGCAGCAGAAACTCTATAATCACCTGAGTGATTTTACTAAATGGAACTAAAGTGGACGAAAATTTTCACTGATTCGTTTTTAGCTCGAAAGCTAAGAATTGAGTACAGAACAATACATGATGAGTCTAAAGCCGCTTTCCGTTTGACCGTTCCGGTTGGTCCGACCAGCCAGTTATTAAATGGAACACGCGAGCGCTCAGAACTGGTTCTTGCCAGAATGGTCCTGCTCGTGGATCAAAGCCGTTAAGTTCTCCCGCTCCGGTCGGCTAAAGCTCGGAATTTTGGAAAATTGTAGCGGGGAAAATGTACGCGCGCGCCTTCTCAGGTCTTGCTGCGTACTAGTAAGCTTTTGAAAATGTCTTAACCTAACAGCTTGTTTCTTATTAGCCCTGGACCTTTCCATTTAAACCGGCCAGAACCAGTTCTTTTCGGCCGGCCGGACCGGTCAAATGGAAAGCAACAACATTAACAACGCTTTCGTTAATTTTGAGCAAAAATATTTGTATACTAACACTTTTTTTAATCCGAAAACACCAACGAATCCTTCCAGACATCGTACACGGTTCAGTGGCTTCTTTATCACCTCGCAAGGAACCCGGATGTCCAACGAAACCTTTTCCAAGAAGTGGACCCGTTATTAAACAGAACTGGATTCCTTTCTGCGAATGATCTATCGAAAAACGTTCCCTACCTTAAAGCTTGTTTGAAGGAGTCTCAGAGGTAGCTTATTGAGTTTTTGTTTAGAATATTATGACAAATAAAACACGTAAGACTTGACGAGGGAACATTATACAATATAATGGTGGGTGAGGAGGGAGTTAAGTGGAAAACCAGATAGGCTATGCAGATTATTTCGCTAGGACATCTATAGGCTACGTACAATATATATATATATATAGACTTGCTAGATAGACAATATACAAATATTCAGACTATTTAGTTAGACTATAAACAATATGCACACTATCTAGTTAGATGTTCAAATAGTGTTCTCGGGAATAGAGCGATATCTAGTTGTATCTAGTTAGACTTTATACAAAATGAATGCCTTTTTAGTTAGGACATAAACAATATCTAACGTATGTAAAAACTAAGTTACTCTGGTTAAAAATTATTAAGAAGTGAGGTGAATGCTGAACCTATAGCTAAAGTAGTTCAAACTTCCTACCTCGGCTATAAAGCTTTTTATGCATTTATGTAATACTTCTTGAACCTAGTCTTCTGGTCCGTACCAGTAAAACAACTATTGTAGCCAATTTAGCAAGCTACAATCTTGTCTTGGAGTGATCATGAGCAATAATTTAATTCAGAATGAATTTATCCTCTTCTGTATCTTTAATCGATACTAAAAAATCATGGGTTTTGCTTTCTACGCTATGTCAAAGGTACAACAGACCAATAAAAAGTCAAATAAAACCATTTCAAAAGTTATTCTCTAGGTCGAAAGATCCCGTCCCAACAGAGAAAATCCGTAACGTCACTTGTAAAACTCCCTGTAATGAATGTGAAAATATATACATCGGGAAACAAAAAGCGCAGCTGGGCACAAAAGAAAAAGCTGTTTATAAAATGAAAAATACGAAGTCTGCTCCAGCGGAACACTCACAAAAAAACAGGCCATTCAACTGCTTTGGATTCCATTGATGTATTACGAACACGTAGGAAATGATCTAAATCTCCTCAAGGAGAATTTAAACTTAACTTTTAAAGAACAAAGAGATGAGCGTGTTTTTGTTTGAAATATACGTTTACTTTTGAAAACATTTTATCATTTCTCCTGATGAAGACCGTGGAACGGTTAGTTCGAACGTCGGGATATTTTAGTAAGTTTTAAACCAGAGTAACTTAATTTTCACGCCTTAATTTTAACATTCCGAAGGTTATATTAGTATATACCATGACTCTTTACTTAGATTATGGACTATCTAGCTAGACTATGTGGAAGATTTTAGAAATCCTATAAATCTTTTAGCTCCACCTTTGGGGATTTCAAAATTGCCAGAAAATAGCTTTGTAGTCTGTTAACATTATTTATTTTCGGTAGATTGCAACCGATCGCATCAGGGAACAGTAGAATTACTCAGAAAGATTTGGTTTTATGCGGCTATCAAGTTCCAGCTGAGGTAAGCGTTTGATATCTTTCAAGACTGCATTCTGAATTAAGAGACGGTATGGTAGCTTGCGAAATTCAGTGGCGGACTGAAATAGTTGTTTTACCGGCACGAACTAGAAGACTAGGTCCAAGAAATTAAGAACAATAATTAGGAGTATTGAACAACTGCATAAAAAATTTTATAGGTGGGAGTTTGGACTGTTTTATTGCTTGCATTTATTGTAAAACCATCAAGTAGAATAAAAAACGTTTTCCTTTTAAGCAACTTAACAAAAATCTTCCATTTCTTCGATAACAAACTGAAATTTGACGAAGATGGCGGCACGTTTTGTAAACAATATTTAATGATACGGCGATGAGACGCCCTTAAAACTACGTTTTCTGGAACTCTAAGCTAATGGCCTTAAACGTATAATAAAATAATCTTGGTGGTGCAGGTTCCCTTAAATATGAACATTTCAAAGGTAACTGAGGAATGCCCAACGGCATCTATTTAGGTGAGTATCACTGTAGATATAAAGCTTACAAGGTACTGTCACGTACATGCTTTTACCAAATAAGGAAAAAAACGTGAAACCTTAACTTTTCAAATCACAGTAGACGGACCTTTTTCTTGTTAGGTTATTAAGTTGGTTTTGTCAAAGCAACCCCGTGTAAGTTTCTACTGTGCTTTTCGTTCGTTACAAATAAGGTTGCTGTCAGCAATGGGAGTCAGTTTGTAGACAATCACATGTTAGAAAAAATGAGCTGTATTAATTGTTTGATAATAAGATCTGTTGGCTCAGTCGGTAAGAACTGGGACTTCCAAGCGTGAGGCCCTGGGTTCCATGCATCCTCGGCCTTGTCCAGGATTGAACACTTTCTGCGAGCGTTCTTTTCGCACACCGCCCGTGGACAGGGACTTTAATATAAGCCGTTGGTCTAAACCGTTAATCGTCGTTCAACAAGCGTAGGCTATATTGATAAATAAATAACATTATCTAGAAGTAATATTTGAGTTAATTTTCCAGACTGAAGTCATTTATCACAACTACGCTGCTGGTCGCGATGAGAAAAATTTTAAAGAAGTTGACAAGTTTAAACCTGAGAGATGGTTGAGAAGTGAAGGTTGCCAGAGGGTTCCTCCATTCACATTGTTACCTTTTGGCCATGGACCGCGCATGTGCATTGGTAGGTTTCCGCTTTGTGATGTGACCGGCAAGGGAGGGGGGAGGTTGTAAAGTAAAGAAGAAAGAATTGTGACATACGAATAATTAACACTTATTTAATTTCAGTTGAAGTGGATAGTGGCAGAATATATAGATACTCATTAAGCCACTATCCACCGAAATTGAAGTAAAATAAGTGTTTTAGTATGTACCAGCCAGGTATCTGATCTATAGACTTCCCTTTTCAAGACAAAAGAAAAAATCTGTTATCAATTTTAACACAGAACGTTACAAAACTTGCGCATTACAGTTGCAGCATAAATTCAAACGACACGAAACGAACCTGAAATGCTGACCTTGAAACATTCAAACCAGTTTATGGTGCCTTAGTTAATGGTGTCGCACGCGAAGCGACTACTTTCGTCTACCATCTTGTTTCGGTGTCATTATATTTACTGTTTCAGAGGTAAATATTGTCACAAATTATTGTTTCTAAACCAATCAAATCGCCCGTAGCCAAGCTGGTATATGCTAATGCAATTTATTCACAACATTCACGGACATACTGAGTATATCACTGAACAAAACAAAAACAAAAATTCTTTGGCCCTGCTCCACATGAGCTCCACAATTCAGTGGCCCTGCTCCACGTGAGCTCTGTAGTTTAACAGCCCTGTTCCACGTGAGCTCTGTAGCTCAACAGCCCTGCTCCACGTGAGCTCCATAATTCAATGGCCCTGCTCCACGTGAGCTCCATAATTCAATGGCCCTGCTCATGTGGGTAAAATTGTTTGACCGGTAACCAAAATAGCATGGGTTCGAGTTTCGTCTTGAACTCAATGTTTTCTGATTGGAGGTTTCATCAATTGATGTATTCATTTGTTATTCCTTTCTCCAAGTTTCCTAAAATTTCACGAAATAATTCATCTGTTCATACTGTGGCCTGTTTCTGTGCATAGATTGTAGTAGTAGTCCGCTTTTCAATGTAACAATTGTTTCATCATAACTAACTAAAATCGTTTTTTAAGGGGTTATACATTTTTATTCGCAAATGTTCAAGTAAATTTTTTTAGAGATACGAAACTTGAATTATTCTAAGATTTAAAGTTTTGAATATAATACGCCAGTTGTTTTTTTATAGCTTTCCAATTAGTGCACTAGCAACCAAAATCTAATATAATGTCTTGTTAAGTTGTGCTCTGTGTGGATAAAAGCTCTCAATTACTTAACTTGATTTTTCAATATCCAGGAAGGCGTATAGCGGAGGCTGAAATGTTTTCACTCGTATCCAAGGTAAGTGCTATCGCTTCTACCAGTGTTTTTTACATCAACAATCGGGTAAATTGGTGTTTTGTAACAACTTCCATTGCTCGAAATAATCTAAGCAAAGTTAAAACTAGTCTTTGACTCCACGGTCTGACAAAAATCTGCACGCATGCGCACCATTAGCTTAATTTGGATTAGCTCGCATATCCGCTGTACAGAGGCACTCAACACTATGTGTCTGTCTTGTTGGAGTTGGTGTTCAAGCTATACCGTACACACAAACTCTTATGAGAACGAAACAGCTGTCAACGGTTGCTCAGGAAGAACAATCTTCTCGGTTAAAATGCCTATAACCTTTCTTTTTTATGTTTCTTTATCAAATAGTATATAATTTGTAAAGAATGTTCCCAGAAACTTTTGGTTTTAACAGAATGCACATTTCTAACGAATATTTTTAAAAACAATAAAAATCAACGTCATGTATTTTGGCACACCAATCGCCCAAGTGACTGTAACATAGATTAGGAAACACTGATCCTCGTGCTAACTCAGTAATAGAGGAAAATAAAGCCGGAAAGATGTGTTACAGCCAGATTTCCGCCCTCCGATCCGTTCTTTAAAACTTTCCTCCTCCGACGCAATTATTTTTAATTTTGGTGCGACGCGACACCAAGTCCGTTACCTACGTCATCGCGAGCCTCTCGTCCTTGATGATCAGCTGCAAGGATTGAATAAATGAATGTAGAGTCCATTCAGCCTCTCAGTTTAGAAAAGTTTGGTTCAATTAAAAATAATATGTGCTTTTTGTTGGAAAAATATAAGAATGTGGGCACTTTAGCTATAGAAACAATGAACGATAGAGTAATCTCTATTATAATTGTGCCAATACCTTTTAATTTTTATCGCGCCGCGTAGCCTTTTAGGCCAGTAGTTGTCGAGACTAGTTGGTTACCCATGGAGTCGGGGCAAATACTAACGCATCACAGGTTGGTTATGGTAATTATTGTGAGATCGTAAAGGGGTTAGAAAAGGCTGAAAACTAGGTTCCATTTCCTTCTCCTCTTTTACATGAACTTTTCTCGTCAAGAATACTTACAGGTTGACACGCTGGCACAGTTGATGTCACGTGCACATTCTTCCGCGACAAACAGACCAAGTGACAATGCCGTATTTGAAAATGAAAATCTTTCTTCTCTCTTTAAACAAAAATGTTGCATGCTCTCGCTCGCGACCCAACCGATAATATAATAGCTAAGACCAAAACGCGATTACTCGCTTGGCTCTAACCGTTTTCCTGATACATTATCTTGCAGCTGATTGGTAACTTTGAAGTGAGACCACTTGATAGCAAAGCAATCAACTCCGTGTTTAAGACGTTCCTGGTACCAGAAAAACCAATTGGACTTGTGTTCACGGATCGGTCTTAACTATTTCCTCAAGGGCTTCATAGGGCTGGATTAAAGCGAATCATCGCCTCACCCTTCTAACTTGCAAAAAATCAATTCGGCAAGGTTTTTTACAGCACCATTAAATGTTTTTCCCGTAAGATCAGTTCTCCATAGAACTGGTTTAAAGCGAATCATCGCTAGATTATTTAACTCTAGCTGTTGTTTGACTTGTTTTAGAGTAAAGGCGAAACCCAATGTTACAAATCCTTCATACTTTCAACTTCAAAGATTGTATGCTTCAAAAAGGTACCGTATTGTAAGGTTGAGTGAACCAATCAGAACGTGAGAAGTGCAATATTCCAGGTTGAAAATTTAACAGCTTGTGTTATTCTATTCCGCGAGGAATACATCAACTGTATATCTCATTTAATTTTCAAAAATGTACCGTTGTCACTTTTGTAGACAATTTGGGGCTGATAATACTGTCGCTAATCACCACCATACGACTTGGTCAACAGCTATTGTGCAAAGATACTTAAAATCATTTTGAAAACTCTACTTGGATGCAATTCCGTATTGTCTAATATTTCAAAGAAATCAAATAAAGCACATTTGTCAAAAGCAGCTCAGTTAAGTGAAGGTGTAACACGGATACGTAAGAAATTTAACACATGATTTTTCACGAGGTTCACGTCGCATATACGTATGCATCCGCAAAAACCATTTAACAACTTTATAGTCTATCGGTTACATAAATCAGCTTGTTATACTTATGTTATAGTTACAGAAACAGATTAAGTTAAATTTTTGCTTTATCCAAATCAAACCACTAACTTATGCATTAACAGGGATTCTCGACAAACTAGGGCATTAACAGGGATTCTCCACAAACCAGGGCATTAACAGGGATTCTCCACAAACTAGGACATGAACAGGGTTTCTCGATAAACTAGAGCATAAACAGGGATTCTCCACAAACTAGGCATTAATAGGGATTCCACACAAACAAGGGCATCCACAAACCATAGGGCATTGACGGAGATTCTCCACAAACCAGGCCATTAACAGGGATTCTACACAAACAAGGGCATCCACAAACTATAGGGCATTGACGGAGATTCTCTATAAACTAGGGCATTAACAGGGGTTCTACGCGAACAAGGGCATCCACAAACTATAGGGCATTGACGGAGATTCTCTATAAACTAGGGCATTAACAGGGGTTCTCCACAAACTAGAGCATTAACAGGGTTTCTACACACAAGAGCATTAACATGAACAGGGTTTCTCGATAAACTAGGGCATTAACAGGGGTTCTCCACAAACTAGGCAATTAACAGGGATTCTTCACACACTAGGGCATTAACAGGGATTCTACACAAACAAGGGCATCCACAAACTATAGGGCATTGACGGAGATTCTCCACAAACTAGGGCATTAACAGGGGTTCTCCACAAACTAGGCAATTAACAGGTATTCTCCACACACTAGGGCATTAACAGGGATTCTACACAAACAAGGGCATCCACAAACTATAGGGCATTGACGGACATTTTCCACAAACTAGGGCATAAACAGGGATTCTCTACGTACTAGGGCATTAACAGGAATTCTCCACAAACTAGGGCATTAACAGGGATTCTGTAAAAACTAGGGCATTAAAAGGGATTCTCCACAAACTAGGGCATAAACAGGGATTCTCCACGTACTAGGGTATTAACAGGAATTCTCCATAACTAGGGCATTAACAGAGATTCTCCGCAAAATAGGGCATTAAAAGGGATTCTCCACAAACTAGGTCATTAACAGGGATTCTCCACACACTAGGGCATTAACAGTAACAAAATACAAACAAGGGCATTGACCGAGATTCTCAACAAACTTGGGCATTAACAGGGATTCTCATAAAACTTAGGCATTAACAGGGAACAGATTTAACTAGGCTTTTTTTTCGCTTGGGAAGCATTGCTTCAATAAAATAAAAAATGGAATGAAACAATTTTTATCACCTAGTTGTTAACCTAGTACTTAAAATCACAAACAACCCCATAGAAAACAGGCAATCATGATCACTTTGTTTACCAAGTTCAGCTTCACCGTAGCTATTCAGGCCCTTCCATAATAATAATAATAATGATAATAATAATAATAATAATAATAACAATAATAATAATAATAAATCGTTCTTATAATGTGCAAATTTATAAAATGTTCGATGCGAATGACAATATTTGGAAAAATGTAAATAAACAGGGTTAAATAAATAGTGATAATAAAACTTCATGTTCATAAAAACTAGTAAAATACTATTCAGTAAAAGCTAAAACTGGTAAAGTACAATTGTTCATTAAAAGCAACTGTAATAAGGTGAGTTTTCAGTTTGGCTTTAAATAGCTCAGTTGTTGGACAGGTACGGATGTCAACAGGCAGATTATTCCGGAGAATAGGTGCAGCAAGCATAAATGCGCGGTCAGCGAAAGTTTTTTGGATTTTAGGCGAGGATAGGCAAGGTGTGTCCCGTTGCTTGAGCTGCGAAGGTCGTAGCGGCCAGGTTTAGTGACAGTGATAAGGTTTGATAGGTAGGAAGGAGCCAGTTGATGAAGAGCTTTAAATGTGATTAACAAGATTTTGTAATTAATTCTTTGACGGACGGGTGACCAGTGCAGTTCTTTGAGAAGAGGAGCCTTGTGGCAGAATTTAGAGCAGTTGTAAATTAGACGGGCACATGCATTTTGGATTCGCTGAAGCTTACAGAGGGTACTGTCAGGTAGACTGTAGAGAGACTATTACAATAATAAAGGCGGCTGTTGATGAATGCATGAACAAGTGTTTCTGTGGTTTCGCGGCTGAGAAATTTTCTGATGTGGCGGATGTTGTAGAGACAAAAAAATGCAGATGCAGAAATCTTGCTAACGTGGGTGTTCATAGATAACTTTTGATCAAACCACGCCCAAGATCCCGCACAACGTCGACTGGCATAATTACAGATTCTCCCACTGTGATCGCAGTGTTGCAGGTTATTTTTTCAGCTGCTGTTGAGTACCGACAAGTAGCGTCTCAGTCTTGCTGTCGTTAAACAAGAGTTTGTGGTTGATCATAAAAGATCTGAGATCGTTGATGCAAGATTCCATCGCAGTGAAGGCATTTTCTGCGTCCGTGATGGTGTTGGGATTTAACGATAATGATAATTGTGTATCATCTGCGTATGCATAAACATCTGGTAGGTGTGACTCAATAACGTCGAATAACTGACTTGCGTAAATAGTAAAATAGAAGGGGGCCAAGGCATGATCCCTTGGGTACCCCACACTTTATTTCAAAAAAGTCAGAAAGAGTTCCATTAAAAGATATCTGCTGACGTCGACCCGTTAAGTAAGAGGAGAACCAGGAAAGAACAGTTGCTTTCAGTCCAATCTTGGTGTTGAGTCTGTGCATTAAGTTGTTGTGGTCGACGGTATCAAATGCTGCACTAGGTCAAGCAGTACTAGCAGAGAAACGTGACCTTTGTTTATAGCCAATAACAAGTCATATTTAACTTTGAGCAATGCAGTTTCGGCGCAGTGACTCTTTCTCTATGCTGATTGCAACAGTGGATAAAGTTTATAGTCATTCTTGTGGGTTTCAACTTGACTTGCAACGGCGCGTTCCGTCAGCTTGGAAATAAAAGGGAGATTACTGATTGGCCTTAGGTTCTGGAATACTGGGACGAGGTTCTGTTTCTTAACTAGTGGGTCGACAACAGCTGTTTTCCATTGATCAGGGAAGCAACCAGTTGTAAAAGACTTATTAACCATGTTGGTTAAAACTGGCAGGAGTACATCAAGGCAGCTGATAAGTAGATGTGTAGGAACTGGATCCAGAGCACATGATTTCTTTGGCATAGACATAATGATGTCGAGGATCTGAGATTCGGTAAGGGGTTGGAACTGTTCCATCGCAATTGAAGGATCAATGTTATTGGAGGCAACATAAGCAACAGTCCCAGGCGTGGAGACAGAGTCTAGCCTAGATCTAATTCGCTCAGTTTTCCCAATGAAATATGTACCGATGTTGTTTGCTAGTTTTTGACTGTCGAGCGAAGAACGAACAGAGAAGACAGGCTCTTGTTTGAGATTTAGTAGTTTTATTGATGCCGCAAAAAGTTTTCGCTGGTCGGAACTGTTGATTTCAATAAAATTTTGATAATATTCATTTCTGGTATTATTAAACACAAAGTTCATACAATTTCTCTTAGCTTTGTATTCGAGGAGGTCAGAGTTGGTTCCAGACTTCCTCCATTTCCACTCTGCTGATCTTTTGTTGTGTTTTGCAAGCATAGCTTCGTTATTGAACCAGGGAATAGAATGACGTGCGGTGACCACTTTGGTTATAACTGGGGCGAAGTTGTTAAGGGTGGTTTCTAGCGTGGTTTGATATAAACCCACTAAGTCGTCGAGGTCAGCTGGGGAGCCAGTAACTAGAGTTGACGTGCACAGGTCAGCTTTAAACGCTTCGATGTCGATTGACTTAGATCTTCTGAAGGAAACTATTTTCTTAGTTGGTTTAAGTTTACTGATATTAAGAAGACAGGATACAATACAATGGTCAGAAATGAAGGGACCGGGAGACTGCTTCTCTAGCAAAACTGAGTCAGAAGAGCGTGTAATTAACAAGTCGAGTGTGTGACCGTGTTCATGGGTTGCAAAATTCACATGTTCCTCAAGAGCCATTGAATCTAGTATGTCTAAGAACGTAGTTGCATCGTTGTTATCGGCAACATCAACATGAATGTTAAAGTCGCCACAAATGAGGAGCGGCTCTGGTGAAAGAATAACAGTTTCAAGATATTGCATAAATTCGTGAAGGAACTGTTTAATAGAAAACCGTGGGTCGATGAATAAGTTGGGCGGTATATGATACAAATCCGCAGCTTATTAATGTAGAATAGAATTCGTGAAGATTTCATCAGGCGTCAGTTCAATTTTTGACATAAGGTGCGTGAGGAGAGATGGACCTTGAATAATTTTAAGAGAAACCACAGATATTCAGGATAAAGTAGCAAACAATCGTAAATACGTTGAGGGTTGCTCGTTAGATCATCTGCCTTAAAACCAAAATCTAGCAGGGCCTCTTTAAAACCAGTTGCAGCAAAGATAAACTCACCATTGATATCAAGCACGAGAAGCTCGCTTCAAGTACAACACTACCCAAATACAGCTGTGAACTCAAGCTGACAAAACCACATGAAACAATTAACTGGTCAACTTGCAAAAACGTGCAAAACCTTACAAGTCAGTACACTATATATAGGTCAGTACACGTCTGTATACTATAGGCTGCGCAGGTCTGAACCAAGATGGCGGTGTCTTTTACGCCTTGTGCAAATCTGAAGAAATAATCAACCAAACTTCGTGTCTTTCTATTGTACTTATGCTTTTAGTTCATTTTTTGCTTTTAAGTTTATGTCTGAGCATGGACCAAGATAATGCAGTAACTC
>JAOBRD020557509.1:0-16415 GCA_027575215.2 Hydrozoanthus sils | reverse complement strand
GGCCTCAGAGGGGAGGGTCATCAGTGAAAGTGAGCATCAAAGGGGGAGGGTCATAGTTCTTTGTAAAGCTATTCAAGAAGAGGGTCACACACTTTTTCACAGAATTTTTTAATGAAGATTTTTGTGATTTTACTTTCCATTTCTCTTTCAGATTAACTTTTCTTTTACATTCCATACTCAAACTTCAGCATTCACAACGAAATATATATTCTGAGTTTTTTACAGCATGGAAAATATCAGTAGTAGTAGTGACAGGAGGGTCGCACTTTTGTTAGTCACATAAAATTGGGGGGTCAGGAGTTCTTTTACTAAAATGCAGGGGAGGGCCAACACTTTTTTTGGAAAAAAATACCAAAATTCCCCAGCCCTCCCACCAAGAAAAAATGTACCTTCCCTTAAAAATCCACAAAAGACAGGGCAGCCATTTTAAAAGTTTGTTCACTCACCGGCTATAACCACCTTGCGCAAGGTGATTATAGCCTGCATAATACGTCAACCACCACCAATCAGAGCAGTGAAATCTGGAGTGAGTAATTATTTTACTAATAAATAAAGGCAGATCTCTATTAAACTATAGTTTGTGTAACCTACTTACCAGAGTTATGTGCTCCAGGCCTAAGTAACCACGATCTTTAAAATTGTTCTACCAAAAAAGAGAGAAAAAATTAGTTGGTCTTGAAAACCTAAATTAATTACTTTTCCTGCTTTTTTTTACTCTCCCTGTTAAGTTTGTTTAATTTAAATGCTAAAACTAGTTTTTTGTATAAACTGTTCAAAGAAGGTTGCAAAGAAGTCTGTTATCTCAGTGGTACAGTGGACTTGAGTTTTGCAATAAGTTAAAATCTAGCTTTATCATGATTGGGCTTTGCTCAAAGTAAAACTTAGCTTACCTCCAACTGTACAGGTTTGACCAGCATTACGTTTTCAATACGAATTCCAAACTTGCCATCCTCATAGTAACCAGGTTCTGTCAATGATGTAAAGCATCAGCAAATTTCACACTAGTCATAAGAAAGAGTTGAATCCCAATAACTCGAACCTTCACAGGAAATTGAAAAACTTTCGAGTTAACAGGAGTCCGAGTTACTGAGAATTAAATTAAATTACTATAAATGTTTACAGGGAAATCAATGTTGGTTCAAGTTAGCAAGGTATCGAGTTATTGGGAGTTGACAGTATAAGGGCAAATTCAAAGAGACTTAAATTTCACAAAATGTTAGAAATAATTACAAAAATGAAGGCTCTAATAATGTTACAAGTTTTTGAACATCAAGAAACAGCAAACTGTACGTATGCATCAGCTAAATAGCATAACTATGGAATCACACAATTTTACCAAATAATTTATACATTAATTTTCACAAAGGACCAGTGATCAGTGACCCGTTACTACTCGAGCCTGTTCAGAATAAAGTTTCCTGGCTGCATTAAGATGACCAAGAAATAGATATCAGTAGTAGTAACAGCAGTAACAATGCAAGCAGCAAATTAATATTATGAATTTATAACTTTTAATTACCATTAGTAACAAACATGCCAGCACATATGGTTTCCTCACCAGGACGACACCGCCAACCTATACCGTGAGGCCCTGGGGAGAAAATGGTTAATCTGTGAATACATAGGAGGTAAAACAGAAAACCTTCAGAGCATTCATCTAAGCAAAGCTTGAGTGATTAACATCATATCAGATTCTGCCTAGTTTTCTGGCATTAACGCATTTGTATAACTGCATTTACTTGTGAAACAAAAGCTAAATTTCTCCAATATTAAATTAAAGCTTAGTAATTGTCATCATATAATTGTGCGGGTTGAAAGAAAGGGGGAAGGGATAATAATTGTCTAGCAATTTACCTTCATGGACATTTAGGAAAGCCCCTACCCCATGGCCTGTACCATGCAAGTAGTCCAGTCCAACATCCCAGAGTGGTAACCGTGCCAATGTGTCCAGTCGGTGACCTGAAACAGGGAAAATAAATATCACCAAACAACTCCATAAGTTAAGCACTCCTTTAATTTTTAAAACAATTAACTAATTATAGTTAAATTTAGCCTTGATGAGTAAGTTTCCAAATAAAAAAATTAAAGAGCATCTTTAATTGAGTTTCTTTGATAATTTTCCCAACAAGTTACAACATTAAGTGACACTAATTTGAATCATTCAAAATTTACCACACTCTCTGATCCCTCTCGTTTATAAGTTCTCACAATCTGTTTTTTAAGTATTGATAAATTTTGTAGGAATAATGATAATAATAATAATAATAACAATATTAGTTATTATCATCAATAATATTATTATTACATTATTATTTTGTAAGAACAAAAATATATTTAATGGTTAAAACAGCTCAAGTTAATTCAAAATAAGTCTCATAAAACCATTCCTTTTGTTGATAAAAGGTATTCTATTATCTGTAATCACCAATTTTGTTATCTTTTTTGGCAGTGACATGGGTACAAAGAGGAGATACTGCGATGTTGACAGTCACAAATGATATCAATATATCGAGGACAATACCTGTAATCTTGTTAGGAAAGACAGCAGTTGCCAAGGCAATATGTCCTTTGAGAACTCGTGTGAAACATTCCTGAAACAAATAATGCATTTAATATTAATTAGGGCAGCACTCAACATTCACCAAAATTACATGTCAAGTACTTTCATTTGGGGTTTATAAATTCTCTCTACTAATGCCATCATTTTTATACTAATTTAGTATATTATCAGTTTAGGAGAATTTGCCTTTTTATTAACAGTAATATATAGTTTTCTATGTTTTATCAACTCCCATTATTTTTCTCATTTATTTACTAAAATTTAATGATGTATGACTTACATATTGATCAGTTTTATGAGGCTAACATAGTCAAGTACCAGCATTTGGTCTTACCTTTACACCTTATTTAACCAAATTGATGTCATAATACGTAAATTATACTATAATTTCACTTTTCACTTAATGCCTTAGAAATCAGAAGACCTGAAGAAAACCACCAGTGGGCCACAGTAAGTATCTATTTTATTATTTGTTACTATTATTAATAATATTATTACTATTTTTATTGTTATTATTATTATTATTATTATTATTATTATTATCAGCATCTTCATCATCATCATCATCATCATCATCATTATTATTATTATTATTATTATCATTCACTGTCATCTTTACTACTAATTATCATTTTGGCCATCATTTCTTCTCTCACTATTGATGTTGTTTAAATAATAACAACAGAAATTAGTAATAATAATAGTAATATTCATTATTGAGGAAACTCTGTCAGTATAAATTATAATAATTATGTGAACTACATAAAGATCCTACACTAAAAGGCATCATTATAATATTAAAAAACACATTAAAATACATTATCAATGCCAAATTTCAAAATTAACAAATTAATACACTATCTAGCTGTTCTACTAGATGATTCGGTTAAACCTTTAAAAAAAATCCTTTAAATATTGCTAATATGAGGGCATTTTATGCGGCTGCTTACAAAGTTGGTGTTATTGTTGTTTAATAATTTATAATTTATTGCTTTTGTAGTTCTTGCTGGTTGTCATGGTAATATTGTAGTTGCTATGAAATTAATGGTACTGTGTATATTGCTGCTAATACTGTCATTGCTGTAACTGAATTTGTGGATCTCTTCTCTACCTGTTCGCGTCTTGTGGGTGTTCCAAAATGGACAGTCCGAGTAACATCCGTTGTGCCATCCCTGGAATGAGTAAATAAGATTTCAGTTAAAAAATTTATTTGAGTATTGAATAATTATATTAATCTTATAATATGTAATTAATCACACAATTTATCAGTCAAACTTCAATATGAAATTTTTGTTAATAAATAATAATTATCATGTAAACTTATAAACTTTATTATCATATTAACAACCAATAATTATTATCATTGGTACTACTACCACTACTAGAACTGGTATAAATACTTACTTGTACTGGGCTCCTGAGTCACACAAATATACTTCATCTTTGCTAAGAACCCGGTCAGTTTCTGCACTAGGTCTGAAAAAAAATAATAATATCATGGTCAATTGGAAATTTACTTGACTAATGTATAGTATAATATATAACAAAAGTTTTATTCATACTTTATATTCAGCATAGAGCCTAAGATTCATTTTTAGAATCAGTTATACAGAACATACCAATATTTTAGCATAATTATTACCTGAAGTTTGTTTAATCTCTCAAACAATATAAACTGTATAGAGCCTTTCTCTAGCAGTTTATCTCTTGTACATTAGAGAATAGAAAAAGGTTCTGAATGAATTGCTAATTACGAACAGCAACAGAGAAAACTGTTATCAGGAATATGTACAGTATTTCACCAGTCATAAATCAATTGACAGTAACCAGTCCAAAATAATGTAAAGTTTGTAATCAAACAGATTTTACTTACCATAAATCAATCAAAACTTAGCTATAAAAATGCAAGTTTCCAGTTAGATAAATAATCAATAGCCACAAATCAAATATTGGTGTTAAACAAAACACATTAAATCTGTGAGCTTACTTGTAATGGATTACGGCACCATTGGACCCAACAGCTGATATTGTGTCAAAGCTTAAACTTATGAAATTGTCTTGCTCTCTAAAGAAAATAAAAGGAACCATAAATATCTTCAAAAGTTTGTTGCCAATCACAATAAATCAATTAATAAAAATATAATCTCTCTTAAATGTGACAGGAATTATCTAACTGACAAACATTCTTATAAAATAATTTTGAACCAAGAATCATCTAACTTCTAAGTAAACACAGTTGGTTTTATCATCTTTACTATGACACTATCATTTCTACCTACATTAATATAGCACAATCATCTTATGTCACTATCTTATCACCACCTATATATGTAGCTATGAGATACTAGCTACCTAGGAGATACCATCAATGAGATACTTTGTATGAGATACTATCAATGAGATACATACTGTACTGTACCTATGAGATAATTACTGCCGACAAGATACTAATTAGCTAGGAGATACCATCCATGAGATACTTTGTACAAGATACTATCAACAGGATACTATACTACTGTACCTATGAGACACTACATAGGAGATATTACCTAGGAGAAACCATCAATGAGGTACTTTGTATGAGATACTATCAACAAGATACAACCTAATATGAGATACTACCTAGCTAGGAGATACCATTGATGAGATACTTTGAATGAGATACCATCAATGAGATACTTTGCATGAGATACTATCAATGAGATACTACCTAGGAGATACAACCTGATTTACAAATAGTGGAAGATTCAAACAACTTACTTTCTCAGCTCCTCAAGTTTATCAGCTGCTGTTATTTCAGTGAGTTCATCCTTAGGAACCTATCAGCAACAGCAAACATCAAAAACCCAAGTTTTTCTTTCTTGTAAACTAAGCAAAACCAGACTAAGTCTTAGTACCAAGAGTCTCGTGTTAAGATGGCAGCTGAGAGGGTTAAGGGATTGACCTGGAATTTTTCAAGACCTTTTCGAGAAATTGGCTTGTGGACCTTTCCATTATACCTAAACCTGAATATAGACCTGATACTAATATAACAATATTTGAATCAAGTTGGAAACTCTTGCTTTAGGTAAAGAATATTAGAAACAGGTTGTATCAGCACTGTTTTTGTAAGTTTCCTGCGCATGCCCAATAGATCTTATTCATAAAATAATGGTGGTGATTTTAGTAAAACTTTTAGATAAGAAGTGTTTTCCCATGTAGAGTCACAAAAAATATCCTTTTCTAATTCAAATTAGCCTGACCAGCCTTACTATTAAGTTAAACTTTCAAAAGAATGTTTAATTACCCAAAGTGAGGCTGGACGGGATAATAATGCAGACAAAAGAATTTTGAAATTGCCACCATTTTTTATGAACAGGGTCTATAAGGAATTTTCAAGAAACTATGAATCTAAGCCTGGAAATGTTGTTTTAAATTTCAGACACTGCTGCAGTGATTACATACCTCTTGTTCTAACCAAGCTAAGTACTCACAGAGAGCTACGGCATCACGTATCTGTAATAAGAAAAACACAAAATATTTCCAAGTTCTTGAAAACAAAACTTTGCTTTAATTGCTAATTTTCTGACATTTAAATTAGAATATATTTTCAGACACCCATTAATAACAAATATGTAATATTTTTATATTCATTAACATAGTGCATTTATGCATAGATTTAGAAGTGATCAAAAGTGCTTTACATATAGGGAATAAAACAACACAAAAAACTAAAATACCTAGTTACATCAAGGGGCAATCAATCTATTAAAAATGCTTATTAAAATATCATTGATAAAATGCTAATACAGATTACTATATTATTAGATCTAGAATTATAAAAACACTAATTAAAATGTTGTGTAAAATGCTAAATCAAATATAAAATTATATGTGATGTAGCAGCAGTGAGTTGTGTGGTTTTCGTTTAAAAAATTTCATTTCTGTTAAAAAATGTCATAAAATTTTTATTTGAAACAATTTCAAGGGAATAATTTAGTGATTAAAGTTATAACAATGTGGCTATTGTAGCCAGAGTTGAATTTTTTGAGATAAAAAAGATTGTCTCTGCTTCATGCCTCCTGCTACATCATGTGCCTCCTGCTACGTCATCATTGCACGCTTCAAGTCTAAAAAATGTAACAGGAACAGCTAGAAAAGGTTCTATTTTGAAAATTACCAATTTACTTATTATTCTACTTTTCATCTTGAACTTAAAAAAATAAGCTTGACAGGGGCTTTCAAAATATTTTAAATGCTCGTTTAAAAAGATATTTTTTAGGCAATTCCTTAATGAGCTGAGAGTTTTAATTCTATACCTGTGCTCAAAACTTTACTGAAAAAAAAACCAGGTTGTCCGTGTGTTTCAAAAGCCAGACAACCTAACCAGTGAAATTTGTGCCCCACAAAAATTTTTGGTTGTCCGTTACAAAAACCAACCCATGCCACTTAAGTGCAAGTTACATAAAACACATTCCTCTTTGGGCCTTCTTACTGTTTATTACTTACATGAGCCTGTTTCATTCCTTCAATTTCAACTTCATTTTTGATGGCCTTACTCAATGCAATGGGGGAGGGCTCCATCAGGTAATTGTTCTTTAATGAAGATGGAAATGCCAAAGAGTTGGTTACTAATTACCCAAAGCAACAAAATGAATCAGTAAAACTTCTAAGATTTCTCCTACTAAGTGTTAGATTCATTATATGGAGGATTACACATGGCTTAGGCCCACTTCAAACACTATACTACAAGTCATGCTTAGTTCATATGAACTTGGAATATCTGACTTCAGCAAGCTTTTATGAAACCAAACCATGCAATAACTGAGTAGCACAACAACGGTTGACCAGTGCTACATGACTTTAGCTTGACCTAATTGAGGTTTGTTTCAGAGTCAAGCTAGCTTAGCACGAAATAATGTAGCACAGCATTTGAAACAGGCCTAAAGTGTGTTGTGGAGGAACTTGGTTACATGCATGGAAAAGCATAATTTAGAATGCTGCAAAATGCGATTTTCTATGTACTTCTCTTTTAATAGTAAGTTCACCATTGTTAAAGAAGAAATTATTGATTCACAAGTTGAAAGCTCAGAAAAAATTCTGAGTCACTGACAGGAATCGAACCCGTAACCCTCCGACTATCAGTCAGATGCTCTACCCACTGAGCTACAGAGACTCACATGGGGAGCCGATTCAGACTACCATTTAAGTTCACCATTGTTGTTAATAATTATACACTACTTTTAATACTACAAGTATTTCTATCAATCCAATCCAATGTTTCTTACCTTTGGAAGAAGGCGTGTCAGTGCCACGCTAGACTGCGAACTAATCTAAAATTCAGAAAAAAAGTGTTTGTAAGTTAAAATTATCCTGTGATGCAGATGCTAGATTCTGTTGTCAATTTTTTTAATGCCACTACTGGCTACTTAGTGACAAAAATTGATGACTATATGCATATATATATACTAGTCAAATAAGTTAAAAAAGTAAAGCTACAATAAAAAGGATTGTAATAACTATATCATACCATAAAAAGGGATCAAAAATGTAGAAATTAGAGGGTCATTTTATTTTGAACTTAGTTGATCTCATTTCACCCATCTCAAAGAACAAGTTCAAAAATAAATTAGAAAATCAATAACTTTTACAAAAAAAATGATGAAGTCGATATTTGAAACATACCCACACTTTCCCGCCACTTGCCACGGCTTCCTTGACTCCATCTTGGATTTCATGGTAAGGCCGGATGATGGGTTGTAAATCTTGATTTGAGTGCCCAATCCCCAAATGCTTTGACACAGTAGTGTCAAGTTTACTTTCATCTATAAAGAGACTATGACACAAAACCAAGTGTGATGCAATAAATTATGGTGTTTAAACTAACAATAAAGATAACAGTAATAAAAAAAATAAATAATGATAATAACAATAGTAGTAATAATAAATATAATAATAATAATAATAATAATAGCAATTTAACAATAATTATGATAGTTGTTATAATATTAATAATCATTTTATTTTATGGCATTGATTCTATCAAACAACCAGCAGCACTTTACATTGTTAAGTAAAATCACTAATAACAATTAATTAAAATTATAATAATTACTTTGTAACAATTATATAAGATCTTATGAATTAATTCATAATATTTAAAACAAGAAATTCATATCTGTGTACAGTTTCTGAGAGTATGCACGCTTCAAAAGACAAGATCTTACTTGACATAATTATCATTATCATCATGGCGATTATCATCATGATCAAGATCACAACCACAGTCACTGTTGTTACCAAAATCAAATTTATTGTCTTTGCCATCAGCATCAATACCATAATCATCATTATCAGTTTTTGTTGAGGATCATTTCTTCCATTTCAGAAAGAATTAGTTCATTTAAAACTTGGCGTAAAACAACAACTTGATTCCCTTGGTAAAACTTGTAACACAAACTAGTGATTATTGTTGGGTAACTCAATTAGCTATCTAGAAAGCTTGTACATGTATCAATAATTAGATTAGATAAACAAGGGCTTGGCATTACATAGATAACAGTCTCTAAACCAGAAGAATCAAGGACGAATCTTTATTCTCTTCATTCTCATGGGGAATGGGGCAAAATATGTGCAAGAAATTACTATACATCTCTGGTATTACGTTCCATGTATGATTTAGTATAAAATCTAAGTTTAATTTGTGTAGATATAGAATCAATGAGTCAGTGTTAAATCACATGTATTTGCAGTGAGACTTGAATATTTGCAAACAGATTGCTAAACAGAAGTCAATTTGGTTGTTCATTGTGTCTTGAATAATCTAGAGATGGTGGTAAAATTGCACAAAACTGGTCCTTCAAACCAAATAGAGAGTGAGAGCCACTCAGCTGGATCATGAAGGTCGCAGACAGGAAGAGTTTAGACAGTCTCAATGTTAAAAAAAAAAGAGATTTGGTTTCGCCAGCAGGTTTCTGCAGCTAAAGAAAAGATTGAACTCTAAAAGCTTTAGAGCTAATAAGAAGTCATGGATATGCTTTTGGCATCAGAACAAGAGTGCTCTAACCAAGAGTTTGAGAACTTGCTCAAAGATGAAGATGGGGACAGAGTTGAGTTTTATGACCGTACAAATAAAATTATACAAGTTAAGCCTTGTATCATGCATGGAAAGTGCCCCTAATGCACCAGGTTTGCCAACATCTGACAACCTTGGAGAACTGAGAAAAGGAGGTCAGACAGTCAGGGCTTGGCTCCCAAAGTTGGATTTGGCAGGAGGCAATGACTGGCAGGAGATAAAGACTCATTCGAAATTACCATGGAATAGAACAAAGCTATGGCTTTAGAGAAGAAAGGCAAGTATTTGAGTGGAATACTAGAAGGAGAAGCAAAGTCTACAACTGCTGGGTTTGCACTGACTGCAGCAAATTACAAGCTGGATATAGAGCAGTTAAAGAGGAGATACATGTCTGGTGGTCAAGAACTAATTCCTTGCAGTCATACATATATACATAGATAGTAATACATGTACAGATCATCTCAGGAAAATGTTTGACCACTGTGAGACATTTTCTAGAGGTCTAGATGTTTTGGAGTGGACAAGCAGGTTTATTCAGCTTTAATGTGTTTAGCGAGTGAGACAAAAAGACAGAGCTAAGGAATAAGGTAGAGCTGAGCTGTGTTAGCCAAGTAAAGGGGGTAAATGTTTTAGGATTAAGGCCAATGTAGAGATTTTTCTCATCCCTTACATGCAGCCATGTTGAGCTTGCATTTACTCAGTAATAACTATCCATATTTGTCAAATATTATTTGGTTTTCTAGTTAGAAGTAGAGATTCTGGTGGGTGCTGATTATCTATGGCAGTTTCACAAAGTTTGTGTGATTAGGGGTAGATACGACAAGGCCATTGCTATAGATATGTACAAAACCAGGCAAAACCAGTGTACATAATTATCAGGCCCACTCAAGATAGATTGTAATAGCAGTACAGATGGGCCTTGGGAGTGCAAACATAGTGACAGTCAATCATATCATGACCGCCCAAGAGAGAGAAAGTTTGGGGCTAGTGAGAAGCAGATACAGCAGAAAAACTGTGGGACTTAGAACGTCTAGGCATTCAACCAATGAATGAGGTATAAGAGTCGTTTTCAGGCAGTGTGAGGGTTTACTGGGGAGCATTACTCGGTTCGATTAAGTTGCCTTGGAAGGCCAGGATCTTCAACAGAACACCCCCAATTAATTTTGAGAATTGTGTAGCACATGTTAAGAGTCAGGTCAAGATATTAAAGGGAGAGCCTGAATTGTTGGTAGAATATTAGAGAAAAATTATGAAGCAGCTTAAGGCAGGAAGTGCCAAGAAAGTTCCCAATTTAGACTATCAGTGAACAAAGTCATTATCTTAGCCATCATTGTAAAGTAAGGGCCAACCCCGATGCCAGCACACACACACAATTATTGTGTACAATGGATCAGACAAGGGAGGAGGTATGGTGTGTTTAAATAGCTGTTGTCTGCACATCGGTCTATCCATTAACCCCTTGCTACTGAATATCCTTATAAGGTTCAGAGAAATTAATAGAAAGAATAGTTTTAGCTGGAGACATACAGGTTGACGAGAAAGACTGCAAATCTTGAGATTTTTGTGGGAGATTTTTGTGGGAGATTTTTGCAGGAGATTTTTGTGGGTAGAAGACACACATACAAAAAGAGAACTTCAACTTAGAGATCTAAGAATTTCACAGGTTATTTTTGGTCTGAATGCATCACCCTTCCTGCTCAGTGTAAAAACACCACATCACTTGGACAGGTATGTAAATGACGTCCCAAGATTTGAGGAGAAAATGGAGAATGGATTCTATATACTTTTTAGATGATCTTGCAACAGGCGAGCATTACAGAGACAATGCAGTTAAGCTTTTCCAGAAATCAAAGGAGCAGACGGCTGAGGGTGAATTGGAGTGGTTGATGAATGGTAGAAAGCTGAGTAAACAGATTGAGTTAGTAGATAAGACTGAGAAAAGTTTTGCCAATATTTCATTAGCACCAATGTTTCATTAGCACCAATGCAACACAGTCTATTAACACACATGTGCAAACCAAGGTTCTCAGTATTGTTTGTGCTGTTGTGTACCTGGTGTTCGTATATATGTGTTGAAGGATGGGTGATGGCATGTTTCACTTGTAGCAAGCTAAGCAAAACTAGAGTAGCACCACTGAAACAGCTGAGCATTCCTAGATTAGAGTTAATGTCTGCACAAGCCTTGACAAAGCTAGTAGAGACAGTAAAGAACACTTTGAAGCCACAGTTAAAGATTGAAGGTGTCAACTACTGGCTAGATAGTAAGATCGCCTGTGTTGGATTCAGAACAGACGTGAGTGGAAGCAGTTCCTATGACATGGCATGAATAAGATCCTTGATCACGAGTGCACAGAAGCTTGCCCTTGTGAGTGTAACCCACCAGATACAGCGTACAAATGCTGCAGTACTTAATAACAAGAACTTCATGGGAGGACCCCAGCTGGCTAGCATGGTCAGAGAGTAAATTGCCACCTGTCTTAGTAGGTGTTCCCATAACTACAGAGGGCCACAAAGAGAAAAGGAAGAGCTCCAATTCACTGACAGTACAGGTAAATGACATCCCAAGCACTGCCAGGATAATTGACATTAATAATTGTTTTAGTCAGTATAACAAGTTAATCCATGTGAACACTTGGGTCATGCTATTTGCTAAGAATCTGAGAGCCAAACAGGGAGAGTGAATGCTAGGTGCACTGGAGACCCAAAAACTTAAACATGCAGAGGTAATTTGGGTCACAACCTCATGCAATAGAGTAATTACAAGCAGTTAGTAAGCAAACTAAGACTAATAGAGAGAGATAAGGTTCTAGTGTGTTGCAGAAGCTTAGTGTATTTAGATTTAGATGGTGACATTAGAACACAAGTAGTCCTACCAAGAGAACATAGATTGACACAGTTGATAATAGAGTATCACCATGGGGTATCGCACAGTGGGCAAAGAGCAGTGTTAGCAGAGCTCAGAGCAAAGTATTGGGAGCAGAAGAGTTGACAATTAGTTACGAAGATTATCAATAGTTGTGTGACATGTAAGAAGGTACACAGGAAGACATTACAGTACCCCTGTCAGAAACTCAAATGGTAAAGAAATGGATAAAGACTAGTATACATTGCACTGTTCACATGTAAGTATTGGGATCAAAAGGGTAGACAATTAGTTAAGAAGCAAGATTATCAGAAGTTGTGTGACGTGTAAGAAGGTACACAGGAAGACATTACAGTACCCCTGTCAGAAACTCAAATGGTAAAGAAATGGATAAAGACTAGTATACATTGCACTGTTCACATGTAAGTATTGGGATCAAAAGGGTAGACAATTAGTTAAGAAGCAAGATTATCAGAAGTTGTGTGACGTGTAAGGTAGCAGGCTATGTAGACCCTACAGTACCCCAGCAGAAGCCAGATTTTAAAGTTTGCCATTTTTTTCCCGTTGAGAAATGTGGAGTAGATTTTGCAGGATCCCTTTATGTCAGAAACTCAAATGGTAAAGAAATGAATAAAGTATACATTGCACTGTTCACATGCTGCAAGACATGAGCACTTCACTTAGAACTGGAAGCTGATTTAGAACACTTGCAGTAGGTTCACTGTAAGACAAGCTCTATGCTGACCTTGATCGATTCAGATTACACAAAGACACTGAAGTCCACACACAAGGCCTTGAAGAAGTTGTTCAACTACCGGTGATAAGATCTTTTCTGAACAACAACAGGTTAGAATGGCAATCTAATTTAGAAAATTCTCTGTGGTGGGAAGCATTTTTCAAACACACAATAGGATTGGTTAAACAATGCCTCAGAAAGATGTTGGGAACCACAAGATTTTTGTTTGGCAAGTTAGTAACAACTTTGACTGAAGAAGGGGCAATTAGTTGTAGACCATTGACTTATAAATACAATGTGACAGACAAAGAGTTTTTAACCCCATCACATAATTCTTATTTTTGATAGGCAAATTATTTATTCATTACCAGATGAGACAACATAGAACCAATTAATGATGCAAGAGAGGAACCCAACTGCATTGCATACTTTAAATATCTGAGCACCAAACAAGTGCATTTCTGAGAAAGATGGAGAAAAAGAATACTTGAATACTTAACTGATCTTGGATAATTCTGTTGAACAAAAAGCACTCTAAACAGAGTACAGAAATTGCACAAGAAGGCAATGTAGTCACAATGTTTGAGGAAGGATAGATGAGAAATCAGTGGAAGATGGTGAGTACTTATACGCAATAGAAAGAGCTAATGAAAGGTATTGACAAGGCTATCTGGAGTGCGAAAGCAAAAGTGATTGTAAAAGGGTAACACATAATTATTTGTGTAGATATAGAAACAATGACAAGATGTTAAAACCCAAGTACTTGTGCAGTAAGATTTAAACTACAAATATCATTGAATCACATACTGTTATGCATGTTGTAGTTTGAAAATCAATTTCTCATGCATTCATTTTAATTTATCATAACCATCACTAAAGGAATCCTTGACAGTACAACAATCTTAGTCTCAAGTATGACCATATTTTAGTCTGTGTCCATATCAGTAGCTCAAACTTGATAATTCTGTGCAGAAATCTAACACCAAGAAATTTAGTTTCAAATTGATCATTTAAATTCCATGGTTTGAATACCCTGCATGCCACCATTTCGAAATGTGATGTGTTTTGGTTACAGTGCCAGATCTAGACCCCCTCTCATTCATTGCCAATTTCTATTAACATCGAGAGTGGCATTGCAACCAAAACATGTCACATTTTAAAATGACAGCACATCGGAAATTCAAACCTTGGAACTGATTGAAATGAATTGCTTGACATTACTTATTAGTTATGCAGAGAATCATCAAATTTAATTTGAGCTGCCAAATATATGGACATTGCCTTAAAAAATAGTTATATTTGAGATGAAGAATGTTGTAAAGCTAAGGATTCCTTTAACAAACACAAACCTCACAGAATCCAGCGATATCAAAGCATATGCAAAAAAGACTGGGTTGAAAATGATGTCACTCCCTCGCAGGTTAAACAACCCTGATTAACAAAATTAATATAAATTCAATTATAATTTGTTTATGATTTATATTTTTATATTAAATACCAGTATTATAATTATTCATATACTAATGATTAGTACCAGAAACTTGCACACCTTTGAAATTATTCTTGGGTTGCACTCACTCCCTAGAGACACCAAAGACAAAAGATGAAACGGCCATGTTGGTTCCCTAAACAAAAGAAATCATCAAAATTCTTTCGTTCAAGGGCTCCAACATGCATGGCCACTATGACGTCAAGTGCAACCCAGCAATACACAACTTATCAATCTATAACTGAGTTTGAATGGAAACTGGTGATTCAAGTGTTTTAAAAGCAGACAGTGGGAGGTCACATTATAGGTTTTGTATTTCAAATCATGACACTTTTTTAAACAACAACTAAAAACTAAAGCCAGGAAAAACTACAGTAGAACTTCCTTGACATTTTTCTGCAATTCTGCAAACAATAGCCCAAAACATGTGTACAGTATATGTACAATATGTACATAACACCCACACCCGTCCATCCCTTGAATGACTCCAATTTTACTCCTTAAGAAGCAAATGTCAGCTCAACATGTTTGTACAGTACATTTAATATATAACATCCACACTCAACCACCCCTTGAATCTCTAACTTTAATTTATTCCTTAGAAAGCAAAATTAATATTATGATAGTTCAACATGTATGTACAGTACACCTTAATATATAACCCCCACACCCATCTATCCTTTGAATCTCTAACTTCATTCTTTAGAAAGCAAATGATTTAAATTAATTTGTACAGTACACCTACATGCTATCTCATCCAGGGCTGTCACCACCAACGCATAGGCTTTCTTCTTTTGCAAGGTTTCTCTTAGTTCCCTAATCTTATCTTGCCAGGATCTACCTGGAAGAAACCATTTCAATATTTTATATAATAAATTATCTCAAAAGTTTAGCAATACTGCCACCAATGAAGATCACTAAAACTTACAACAGAAAATATACATATATACCTCAATGTGTGATTGCAATCTAAAGTTCCAGGAAAAGAAGAGATGAATAATAGAAAGGTGTTGTCCAGCCTGTTATACATTTTAATAACAACTGTTTGACAGAGTTTTTATGTTTTTACTGTAGCCTATCTGGGTAAAAAAGAGTGCTGCTTTGTCAACTCCACTCTAATAAGGTAACAATCTTAGTTTTGGAAATGGTAAGACATCAAAATTTTTCTTGAACTCAATTCAAAACACATTATTCTAATTTTATAAGCATAGTGATTATGGGGTCTGACTGATGACACAAAATCTGAAATGTTGCACTATGTGCTGCTAAGGGGGCAGCCAGTTAAAGGGCTCTAAGGCCTCAAGGTAGACAGAAAGAATTAAGCCTGTACTGAACCCTTAAAATCAGAAGGAACTAAGCTTGTACTGTACAGCATATATTTACTGTAAACCCTCTATTTATTTTTTGACCTTCCAGATGGGGGACTTATTAATTAGAGAGGGGGCTTATTAGAGAGGGGGCTTATTTAAAAATTGTAGTTAGCCAAAGACAGAAATATAACTGAAGTCTGATTACCAAACATGTTTAATAGCAACTGGTAACTTTGTGTTCCTCTGGTGTTTAAATCATCACTTTTCAAAACCTTTTAAAGATAATTATAACCAGTGACATGAAGCCTTGTTTTTAGCTTCATCATCTTGCCTTGGAAGGGGGGGAGTGGGGGGCTTATTAGAGAGGAGGGGCTTAATCAAAATTTGAAGCTCCAGATGGGGG
>JAOBRD020557407.1:0-16415 GCA_027575215.2 Hydrozoanthus sils | reverse complement strand
ATTTATCATATATACTTCAAGTTTATACTACTCGCCGACGCACTCAATAGTTTTTTTAAAAACTATATACCATAACTTTATTTTGCTTCGATGCCGGTTTAACAAAAGCGGTAAATTTGTAGTTAATTCCACTACGACAACCATTAACTCCGTGTTATATCTAGCCAAGCGGTCGGACAGCACCATTAATATTTGGTTAAGATATAATTTGGTTAAACTTTGCCAAGTCGAAACCAAAAAAAAGGGGGAGGCTAAGGTTACTGCGAGACGAAACACTGAACTTATTTTACTCGTCTTTAACTCTACCCGCAGACGAAGAGCTCTGCGGCATTGGTTGGAAATTGTTTCAAAACTCGTGTTACAAGTTATTTATGTTTGGAAGAAGCTGGGACGAGGCGAAAGATGCTTGTCAAGAACATGGTGCAAGCTTGGTGAAAGTTATTAGCAAGGAGGAAAAAAAATTCTTGGCTCAAAGTTTCACGCTCTTGTTTAACCTTAAAAAACCCTCCGTTAGACCGTGGTGTGGATTATCAGGCGCAAACGGCGGCTCATTAGAGACGTTCCGCTGGGTGGATAACACGACACCCGTAGATACTTTTTGGGTTAAATACAACCAGACTGCTGGGTGGCCGCATAGTGGGAGCTGTGTTACCTTGGAGATTCGTGGGTTTTGGATTACAGCTGGATGTGCTGATTTACACCCTTATATCTGCAAAAAAGAAGGTGAATCACTCGATCAACCAATCAATTAATCTATGCCTTTTCAAGTTATACTAAAGGACGCATTACGCATTATTCGTCTTATGCGCTTAGTGTAAAGACTAAAACAAAATTTATTCGTCTAGACGAACAACGGCAACATTTGTAGTTCGCCTGGTTTATCGTCTCTAGCATAAAGACGGACAAAAGACGTAGTATGCGTCAAGAAGAACTGCCTTTCATAGTTTGTCTCACAGGACGCATTTCGAAGGCAACTCTCTGTGTAGCCGCATATGACGTCTTGTACCCATCTTTTTTGGGGACGCATAGCCAGACGAACTACAAATGTTCGCCTTAATTTGTCTGTAGTTTAAAAACGACCAATCTATCTGTCTGTCTGTTGTCTGTCTGTCTTTCTGCTTGTCTGCCTGTATGCCTGTTTGTCTGTCTGTCTTCCTGTCTGTCTGTCTGTCTTCCTGTCTGTACATGTCTGTCCGCTCATCTTCTGTCTGTATGTCTATCAATCTGCCTGTCTGCCTATCTGTCTGTTTATCTGTCTGCCTGTCTGTCTGTTTATCCGTTTATCTGTCTGTCTGTCTGTGTCTGTCTGCCTGTCTGCATGTCTTCCTGTCTGCCTGCCTGCCTGCCTGTGTCTGTCTATCTTCTGTCTGTCTATCAATATCCGGCTATATTTTTATCTATCTGTCTAACTCAATGTTTATTATCTATTGTTTTTACTCAATGAGTATGATTGGTTTACGAGTAGGATTACAACCTTTTACTCTTTGTTAACCAAAAGGCTACTAAAACAGATTCATAAGATTTTTTTTATCAATAGTGTAGCCTTGGCCAACAAACAGGAAGTCCAAAACTCCGCAATTTCACTGACAAAGTCTTTTCAAGCCTCCTTTGCCAATCTAGTAGTAGTTGCTCCCTGGTGTAACTATAATAGCTGACAATAGGAAATTGGTGCGCAAAATAAGACATAGATGATATAAAAGGATCAAATGAGAGTCGTGCAACCATCAGTCTTGCTAATCTTATGAAGTAAAACTTGATTTTAGGGATATTATCGGACAATCTAGGGAAGAAGATTATGACGTCAACTGTCGATGGAGTGACCTTTTACTTATCAGGACACACAGTGGCTTCAATCAAAGTCCAAGGTGTTGGTGAATGTAGTCTTGGTTGCTTTAGAGATCCAAGATGCCTCTCTTTTAACTACCAATACGAGAGCTCACAGGGACAGAAACTCTGTGAATTTAACAACTCCACCAGGGCCGCCTCGCCCCAGTTCTATGTGAAGAGGCTGGGATTTATCTATTACGATTAAATGCGCATGTGTGCGCACGGCAAAACCTAAGGGCAAAGATTTTGGGGTTATTTGTTTATTGCAATCAATTTTATTATAAAAAGCAGAGCATGGTTATATATGAGATGGTTGCACCATTTTACCGTCATCATCATCGCAATCGTTAGTACCATTACTTACCATTACCATTATTTATTTTTTTGCCCCTTTGAAAAGAAAGTACTTATATTACAATGAAATATTTTTACCGCAGGCTGCTTTTTCGAAGCATAGTTCATCTGTTAAACCTCTCGTAGCCGTAATATAAGCTTTTTTTCTTACGATCTCGTATTATGGTTCTCATAAAAACCGGGTTGGTTTAATATATATTGGACGAAAAATCGCTTTCAAATTTCATTTTGTTATTAAAGTATAATTCACAATTATTCCACAAACGCGCGTTGGATATGAGGTGATAGATATTCACCCGTTATATATAACAAGCATAAGTGAAATAATTGTTAATTATACTTTAATTACAAGATGAAATTTGGAAGCGATCGTTCGTCTAATATACATTAAACCAGCCGGCTTTTTTTCAGTTAAACTTAAAGACACTGGATTTACCGTTTGATATATTCCTTCTGTTCCAATGGTTAAGAGCGCTGTAACAGGACTTCTGCCTTCTGATAAAAAAAAATTCTTCGTTGTACAGAAAATTCTACAGCCATTTTTTTAAGACTTCTTTTTTAAGATACTAGAATCAAAGTTTTTTGATAAGTTTTTGATCGAAGTTTGTAATTGTGGCTTAAAATATACGTACTTATTATTGCGTTTGTCCACGACATTTCTAAAAATATTTTAAAATTGTATATCTGTCGGCACTGAAACTATACTAACCACAGTCGGCCCAGGCCGTAATCATGAACACATTAAAATGCGATGTAATTAAATATGTAACGGTCGTCTAAAAGGGTTTGTGGGTCCATATCTCTGTTACAAGTTCAGCTATAGATCTGAGATTTGTCGCGAACTTTTGTCACAATGAGTACTTCATTTTCTCCAAATCATCACTATAGTGTTAGATTTTTTTGCTGACAAAAAAAATTAAAAATTATAAATTTTTGCAAATAGAGCTCCCCCCTACCCCCCTCATTGGAGTGTAGGTTAAGGAGAGCAGAGTCTCCGCAGAGTCCCACCCACAGTACGTCCTCCCGTGGGGAGTTCCACTATTTGGTCATTTATATTCGAAAACAACGCTGTAACTCCTCTTTAGTGCTGACGTCAGCACGTAGAGAAACATTCCCAGAACACCGTGGCGTCTTTGCAATGAAACAAAGTAACATTTTCAGTTGAATTCTGTATTAACTTGTATTTTTTGAGACGACTTCTTCAGTGTCTTATTTTGAATTATCGATTTTTCGCTTATTATTAAGGCGGGAGTTGACCCAAAGCGCGCTTTGTGGCCACTTTTCCCCATGTTTCTTCCGATATCTCCATCCATGGTTTGAATCTACAAAATCCCTATGCTTGAAACACATATGGAATGAAGGAGAGTCAGCTTGAATATTTTCAGATTTATTGGATGAATTTTGAGTTGTATTTTTTTCTTGAAGATTAGTAGATTTAAAGAATTTTTTTAATTTGGTGATTTTTTGGGAAGTTTAAAAATTAACTTTGAAGTTAATATTTGATGTAAATTCGCCAAACCATTTTCAAACCAAAGCTGTACTAGTCCCTTGCATGGAGGAACAATTTGGCGGTTTTACTCAAATTTCTTCTTATTCGAATATCTTCTTCAGCTTCCTCACTATCCAACAAAAGTTTAGGTTAAGTCCCGCCTTAAACGACTTGGGGCGCCTTAATAGCGTAATTAAGGGTACCGTCATGGGCGGCGGGAGGCCGGATGGGATAATTGGGGGAGACAGTCAGCCCCCTCCTCCCCCCCAACAATATTCTTGCTAACAACAGCAACTTTTGAATAGGATTTTCAGATTTTATATCGAATTATTACAATTTTCACTGTCCCCCCTCCCCCTAATAATTTTTTGCTTCCGCCGCCCATGCCGTTCAACCGGCATCGAGCGAGAACTGACGTGTGTCTTGGTTATACAAGAAATTTTTCTTTGAAAGCCTTTTAATTTTGCTGCTCAACAAACTCGAGAAGAGCCTCGGCCAAAATCAAACGTCATGTTAAACATCAAGTTACGAGCGGTAAAAGTTCATTTACTAGTTGTGCTTTATATTAATAATGAAGAAAATTGAAGCAAACATTCAAGCGGTCGTTTAATAAATTTTTTGAAGTCATATTTGGAACGGGTTTCAGAAGGAGTCGCACTTCGGATCGATAAATGCAACTTTTCTGTTCGCGTTTTCTAAAAATACTTTATAACCTGTTTGCTCAGAACAAAACAAACGGATAAAACCTTTCGGCAATTTTTTTGTTTTTGCGCATGCAGCCAAGACAAAGATACGCAGTAATTGAAAAAGAAATAAAATTGAATTTGTACATGGGTTTGTAGTCAAAGTCAACAATTTGATAAATGTTGAAAAAGTTTATATTTTGTAATATTACCCAATGTTTCGTGCATGGCAACTAAACAAAAAAACATTCTTGGCAGTGTAATTCGGTTGTCACTGAGTTGGACATGTGACGATTGAGTATTGTTGACGTCAAACCTTACACTCTCAGTTGTATCGGTAAATTCTCCCAACTAGAGCCCATGTTTTCATTGAGCAGGTTTAGGAGAATTTTACTTTGCATCTTCAGTAACATTTGCATTGTTTGATTAATTTTCACTTTCTCAAACCAAAATGTTTTGTTTTGTATGTGTTACGTAAGGAGAAGTTGGATGTTGATAACCGACTGGGACCGAAAGGGTGAAGATGAGTGTTTTATAGAGCTGTACACCTGATAAAACAAGTGAAAGCAACATTAACAATAAAACTGATAAAAAATTCATGCTTCCTAACAAGTACTGTGTTATCAAAACAATGGAGGGTGCAGGCTTCACTTTTGCGCTAACAGACAAAAAACGACAAAGAAAGCGCCGAGAGGATTAAAAAATGACGTACGTGTCAAAACCCAGTGGTAACCACGAGTAAAATACAAACGCAGAATTTCTGTCTTTGATCTCATATCTTGTGACCTCTGAGCTAATTTTTCCGATAGGCGGCTCACTACCTTATATGGTCAAAGTTTCCATGTATGTACGGGTTAGTTGGCAGGTTGTGGAATTGAGTGTGCGCAATGACAAAATTAGCGAAAACAGAAGCAATTAAAAAATGAATTTAAACTCTTAACAGAAGAACAGGTACCGTGTTATCGACAGAGCGATAGTAAACTTTACGTTTTTATCAATACAAACGATGGGCAACACTCTAGTAAGACTTTTCCAAAGGATATTCGGAAAAGAAGAAGTGCGTATTTTGATGGTCGGTCTGGATGCAGCGGGAAAAACGACAATTCTTTATCAACTTAAGCTAGAAGAGCCAGTTACAACAATCCCTACTATTGGTTTTAATGTCGAAACTGTTGAATACAAGAATATCAGTTTCACAGTGTGGGACATTGGAGGCCAGGACAAAATTCGTTCGTTGTGGCGACTTTATTTCCAAGAAACGCAGGGTTTAATATTTGTTGTCGATAGCAGCGATCGTGAGCGCGTCTCTGAGGCAAAAACTGAGCTCTTTCGGCTACTCAAAGAGGAAGAACTCAAAGATGCTGTTCTTTTAGTCTTCGCTAATAAACAGGATCTTCCAACGCACATGAGCTCCTCAGAACTTGCAGAGCAACTCTCTCTCCATACACTTCGCGGGCGAAACTGGTTTATTCAAGCGACAAGCGCGATTAAAAGACAGGGAATTTATGAAGGGCTGGATTGGCTCTCGACACAGATCAGAAATCGAAAGCCGGTCTTTAACGGATGAGTTTAGAAATTTCGGTTAGCTCACAAACGGGGAATTCTAAACCAATTGTGAAAATAACTCGGAAGTAATTGCCAAACATAAGCATTGCCACCCGCTAGCTAGATGGACATCTGCTTCTAGTCTACCATGATAAGTGTGGGGTTAGCGAATGTATCACCCCCAGGGGAAAGACTGTGAAAGGAGGGAAAATTAGCGCATGATCAGTGACGTAGTGCGCCGTGCGGTAAATTGCGAATCAGTTCTTGTGGTTGGAGAAGAAAGGAAAGCCGGCAAATTATGAGAGAGAGAGAAACGTGATACATCGAGGCCTTACCAAAGAAGATGATAAGCATTTCCAACCGGGAACGTTTGAGTTTTGAGGGGATTTTGCTGTCTGTTAAATAAGGGAAACTCAACGAACAGTCAAACTTACGAATCGTTCGCCGTTATTAAATTGAAGAGTATTATGGTTAAAAAAAATGCAAAATAAAGTTTTTTAACCGAAGCCAGAAGTTTATATCATTTGAAACGTTAGAACCGGTAAATCATGAGAGAGAGAGAAACGTGATACACCGAGGCCTTATCAAAGAATAAGATAAGACTTTTCAACTGAGAAAATTGGAAGTTTGAGGGGTCTTTGTTGAGAACAAAGAACAGTTCAACTATAGCTTGCGAATCGTTCGCCGTTATTAAATGGTAAAAAAATGCAAATTGAAATTATAAAATGGTTTATGATTTGCCACTAAAAGTTTTTAACTAAAACCAGGAGCTTGTTGCTTGAAATCTTAGAATATATAAAAAAGTGTGTCAATTAAAGTTTGGAAATGCCAGTTTCAGAATTCTGGGACGAGCGAGTATGGAAGCCATGGAGTGCGTGGGGTGTTTTTGTAAGGCGCGCTACAGTACTTCAATCTGTTTTTCGAGGCTTTAAAGGCAACCAGGATTTTGCGAAGTGTTCTCAAACAAAGCAAATTCGACTGAAGGGAAGAGCAAACTGCCGGTTTCAGATAGGTAGCCTTTTTTTTGTTGTCACGCCAACCTTTCTACTTTCTTGGCGCCGTCTATAAAAAGCGTGCCAGTTATCAAGTAGGGCTTGAAATAATTTTTGTCTCTATGGAAGAGCAGGGATTTTGCAACCTAGAAACTTATTCAAATTTTAAGAGGAAAGTTTGGGGTGGTTTTTGTGACAGATGATTTCTCGCTTGCCCTCTTGTGGGCCACTACACGCATTTTTATATATAAGAATCAGTAAATTTGACCAAGACTCATTCTTAATTTTTTGGCGATTTGAGCCTCAAATTATTCTTAATTCTATGTTAGTAAATAAACCCCTTCCGGCGGCTGGTATATCGGAGGATAATGTCCCGGGCTGATATATTGTCCGAAATACGAACAGTTGGCTGAGAAGCAAAGCTTCGAGGGCAACTGAGAAATTTTGAGGATAATCTATCAGCCAAGGACGTTATCCTCCGATACATCAGTAAGCCCAAAAGGGGTTTATTTATTTTATAACCCTCGCAATAATTTTTTCTTCGAAAAAAATTGTGTACAATTGCAGCGATGAAAATTTCCTTCTTCTCCACATTAATTGAAGTTAGATGAAATGTAAACTCTCGGTTTTAAACTTGTAAGATATTTTACAGAACTTTAGAGACTTGATAGGTTTAGTTAAGCTTATTATTGAAACTGTTGTTTATCGCCAAAGCGGACTCGCGGCTTTGTTTTACCTTCACATAAGTTTAAGGCGTACTTTGCTGCCTCTTTTTTGCGCTGTCTGGCACTGCCTTTGAACAAGGAATTTTTGAAAATCTTTGTTGTTAGACTCGGCGAAACGATTAATTCTCTTGTCTATCAATTTAAGCTTGTTCAAAATTTAAAAAACAACGTTCGTTGATTTAGTTAAAAATGGCCGACAAAATCGCAGGACAGTAATCAAATTGGAAGGGGTATATTCGCTGATAACCTACTTCCGATTTTGTACCACGTGATGTGTTTTATCCAATGAGATTGCACGAAAATTATTTAAAAATGGAAGAGCATCCAGGTAAAATCATAATATAATGTGTAAAAACGATCTCTGGATAAAATTTAAAACATAGAAGCTTTCGGCTGTCTTACTACAGCCTTTATCAACTGAATAAATTATGCGTGAACGGTAAAACTTATAAAAACCGAAGTGAACTAAAACACAAGGGAATAAAATGAATAAAGGTATAAACAAATTAAACCCTGTAAAAATATTCAATTGTTTAAAAGTATAGTATATTGACGTAGCAAAGGTTTGGAATTGTTGTCTGCATGTTTTGTTGTTGCAGTGTGCCACGATTCCAGCGTTTTTCTTGTTCTAAAAGTTCCTTTATCAATAATGGATGCATTGTCGAAATCACTGTGATTATTGTTCGTCCAAGCATGGTTGGCGATATTCGAACCTTTGGAAAGTAATTTCACGTTTCTAATGTGTTCCGTTTTTCTAGTGAGAAATGGGCAGCCTGTTTCATTGCTGTAATTCCAGTGACAATCTTTGCAAGGAATTATGTAATTACGTTGGTTTTTAATTTAAAGTTTTACCGTTCACGCATAATTTATTCAGTTGATAAAGGCTGTAGCAAGACAGCCAAAAGCTTCTATGTTTTAAATTTTGTCCAGAGATCGTTTTTACACATTATATTACGAAAATTATTGGTTGGATTATAATTCTTAATATTTCTAAGCCTAAGGTATTGTAATTTGTGGTCATGACGATGGGAAAACAAATTGTATATAAGGGGCTAATTAACAGGGAAAGAGTACGTGTACAACCTGAAGCAACGACTGGTGATTAAAAGAGAAAACTTACGAATCGTTTCCGCATCGCTTTGGTAGTAGAAGATCGAAGTTTGGTAAAGTTTTTAGCTATCGAGCCCGAACCTGTGTTAACTGATTTTGGCCGAACAATGAACCCGTTGCTCTTAGTAAAGTTGCTCTTATAAAAAAGGCGTGTTAATGTTTTTGACAATATTTTCCGGAATAAAAAATTAAGAATCTCTTTTACAATTTTTAATTTTTTTTCTAATGAATATTGATGAAACATTTGTTTTGCTTTTGAAAACTTAGAACTTGTTCGAACTCTTTTTTCAAACGAGGCGTAGGGGCGTCTTGATATATACTTACACGCAATCTTATTTCCAACAGCTAGAAAAACGCTTTGCTCGTAAGGTATATAAACGGTTTAACCTTGCATGATAATGGTTTAATTCGCTTTCGAGTAGTTTCAATCATGAAATCAGGCCCGTACGGGCAGCGAAGGCCTACTTTTTTGGCATTATTCTCTATGTTTTTCTAAACTGATTTTGAAGATATTCAATATGTCACATTGCAAAACGTACTCTTAGAATTTTTTGTCGGAGCACGCGGTGACCTATTGTTGTAAGTTCTTTGTTTGCAACTGATAAAGGAAAACGTTACTTGAAATTAGCCGCTTTTTCGACTCCATTCTTGTTGAGTAAGGACCGTAAAGACCGGCTAAAGTTGATGTTGGCCTTTTGGTCAACAGAAACTGCGGCCGAAATCGAAGCGGAGCTGGCTGGTTTCCCCGAACTGTGGAAACCTTTATTGAGAAATAAAGAAAGTCCTAAGCGTGTTGTTACAAATAGTTTGAACATTGTCTAGGTTTTTAAGATTGATTTTGCCTCCCTGTTTTCATTTTAGTCTCAGACAACCAAGTTTTCAAAAAACCCGCTCGTTTGGTCCGTCTCCTCGTTCAGTCGCACCGTCCCGAAAATTAAATAATCCTTGCTATACCACGCCTGCATAAAACTAGCTGGTAAACTAGAAAACACACGAGAGCTTGTCTTTATTCCGGCTTCCTCTGCCATTAAAAAGAGTTTTTCCTCTTGTATTTTTGATAATGCTGCCACTGAATGCATGAGATAATCTTTCCGAAAGAGTGAGATAACAGGCCTGCCGTCTGTCAACCCTTTCAACCTCAAACACGACGAAAGATGCGTTAGTAACTTCTCCCAACTAAGACTCACTCTTTTCATTTAACCATTTAAGGAGAACTTTGCTTTTTATCAATAGAATTTTGATTTTTGATCGATTTTGTTTTTACCAAATGGTTCATTTTGCATGAACTCTTTACAGAAGGGAGAAGCTTTAAAATATTGATAAACTGGTTTGGACTGAAAAAGTTAGAGAAATCTTATCAAAAAACCGTTTCTTATTAACTATCCCTAGCTTAGCTATCTTTATTTTTTTATTTAAAAAACATACCTGAATATCAAAATCGAGCATTAAATAAGAAAAAAATTGAGTATTGCTGAGAGTATAACATGCTATATAACATTTTTAGCATAACCAATCAGGGCTTTGTACAGACCTCAAACTGACCAATCACGGCGCGTTATATGCTCAGACTGCCATACTCACCAGTAGCAAGGGCCATTGGTGTTGACTTGACTTTCTCGACCTCCCTGATACACTCGGCCAGGTCTGGCTCGTCTTCACAGAGGTTTCGATTTTCGACTTGAAATGAACAACATTTTAGACACAATAATAATTAATTGTTAATGATGACGTTTATTTTTATGATGAAAGTGGAGAAGGATTGAATAAAGATACAAGAATTGTTAGTTTGATGGTTTGTTACAAGCAATTCGCTGTGTTACATGCGAACTACGTAAAAGAATCCCTTTATACTACCGAATGTACTCTGTGTTTAAAGTACCTATGACACAATCAAAACTGATTTTTTGCCAGCTATAAGATTGCATGCTATTAGATAAACACAAACTCAAAGTTTTAAGGGAGTTTCGCTAGACAGCGCAAAGTAACAACTGTTTTTTTCAAGAGTTTTTTTTTCTCTTTTATGGAATCCTAATAACGGGAGCCTGGGCACAATTGAGGCTGATATTGCAGAAAACAATCGATGTATAAGAACAAATCAGAACTATGTGCCGGCAAGGAGACAGTCAGTAAAAGGATACTAAGACCTAACGGGTCAGAAGGAACTAAGCCTCTATTGAACCCTTAAAATACTATTTTGAGCCTGTGTTAGCCTTATTGGCCTCGTCAGCACGGCATAACTAACCTAAAACCAGATCCCATAATCACTACGCTTACAGTTATAAAGAACCGGCAAGCAAACCTGAACCCTCCATTTACCTGTTCTTTTATGGGGTTTTTACTACGTTTGTCGGTAACATCACTTTTTTAATACAAGACATCAGCATCACGTTTTTAATTCTTGTGACATGTAGATTTATTACCCTTATAAACAATTACGTCATACCACTACTATTACCTTTGTATTGGATAGGTCTATTACAATTACTGTCATGCATGGTGTTGCGGTTATCTTCACCGGCTAAACATGTAATAACTACAATATTAACTTTATTGTCGCTATTGTTTTTGACAACCGTAATCACGTCGTTATTATCATAAAAATCATTGATGTTAACGTTAGCACGTGCTATTAAATAAGCTTTACCTTCTCATTAGACTTAGATTTGTTACGATATTCTGCTAATGATTATCAATCATCATTTTAGGGTCAAACTAATAACTATTGCAATAGTGCTGATGTGAAAAGGGTTTGGATGATGATGGGTGATGAAGAGTGATTAGATGAGGATGATGCAAGCAATGCCTGTATGGATGTGTCCCGGCATGCAACAGGTTCACGTTATAACGATAGCGGTGACGACAGTGTTAGCACTGTCGTTAATGTTGATGCTAGTATTAAAGTCAATGCCAGACTGCTATTGCTAATACCATTGTATCAATTGTATATTTAACTCCAGGTTTAACAGGCATAAAATTGAAACTTATAAAACTAAGTTAAACTTTTCGATCACAAGATCATCTTCAGAGTTAAAACTAATCTAAAACTGCCGCGCGTCTTATTTTAAAATATAAAATGTTTGCATGAAATTAAGTAACCCCGATTTCCTTTGATTTTATTATCGATAACGTTTAGCTCTATAATATTCGGTTTTAACTTGTTTAACCTACAGTTGTACATAAAAAGTTCAACAAAGTGAAATTATGACTATCAACGACCATATTAATGCTAACTCTGTTTACACGAACGCTAATGTTAATGTCAACTGTAATGCTATTGTTCATGCTAGCGCTAATGTTAACAGTAATGGCAATGCTAGGACTGACGCTAATATTAATGAAAGTGGTGTTAGATATAATGACAAAATTCTACCAGCAAAATTAAAAGAATAAAAGGTGTTTCGTATCACTGTATAACAGTGCATGAAGTGTTTATCTGCAGGGTTCTTGTTTTTCTTATTTGAGATTCTGGAAAAGAATGTTTAGGACCCTTTCTTTACGGTTAGAATGATTCAGGTTGAATATTGAGTAACCTTTCGTTTATTATTCTAATTCATTCTTATTAACTACTGACTGCATCAAAATATTATAGGAAAGACATAAAGGAATATTTCAGGGAAAGCGTTAGTTGTGTACCTACCATCCAGAGTTGGTTTTCCACAAGCCGTGGCCGCACAATAAATGATAATAAATATTATCTGTAAGATTTTTATCATTCTCGTGTTTGACTACTTGTTTTGCTGACTTATTCCCGCCAGTGGCAGCAAAAGGCGGAAATTATTCAAAAAAAGAACTTGTAAAACAGCACGCTGGCATTTTATACGTCGCACGGCGGCTGCGTGGCAACGATACGTTCTTGTAAAGAATGTACGATTGGCCCCAGTCCTTCTCTACTTCTCTAATGATCGTGAATGTTGACCGGAAATAGTTTTAAAGGTTTGAATCTTGTGTTTTGGATCTTGAAAATTAATTGCCAGATCAGATGTAAGGACGACTGAAAAGTCGGTTCTGAAAGAAATGTTAACAACCTCAATTATTCTGTCGAAATTAGGCGAGCGGGATTTCTGTGTTACACTCTTTTTTAGTAGAACTTTTCTTATAGTGGAGGGGTTGGCACAGTGGTAAGATCTCTGCCCGGTTCGATTTCCGGTTTGGTCGAGGGTTGAATGTTTGGGCGACCTTCTTACCCGCTAACTAGGCCGCTCAGTTTTCCATCTTTCCGGGGTCGGTAAAAAGACCGGGGGGGGGGGATACTTGACAAAAGTTTGGGTAGGGGGCCGCCCAAGCTGTAAAACCCTGACCCTGTTTATGATACGAGTTTTAGTTTTGTATACCCTGTTTATGATTATTTTAATAAAGTGACACTCTGTTTATGGTTTAAATGTACACTTGTTTAGTAATCAAATATTCATGGCTATCAAGTCTACAAATAGTCATTTGTGTCCAAGAACATTCCTGTCGAGTACCCAATATCTAACTTTCGTACTGAGTGCTGTCATAACAGCGTCCCTAAGAACTTTCGGAACGAGTAATTATACAGCTAACCGGCTGTCACATTCTGCGGCGCTGATAGCCACGTGTAGCATGAGTATCCATTATATGCAAACCGCAGTGGTTGTTGTATAAACAGTGGTTTGTTATCTTTGGAAAAGACGATGTTTATTTAGACAACTACGCCTCTGATCGAATAAAAAACCTGGCGTTGATCTTTCTCTCGAGTCAGTCTTACCAGCCAGGCTAATATCAATTGCGAAACGACATTTAACAACACAAGACATTCAATAAAGTTCACTTTAATTTCTTAAGCCTTAAATGCTACCCTGTTTATGATAAGAAGGTCGAAAACCCTACCCCGTAGGGCGGCACGTCCCCGTACAGCTTTTATATATGTTCGATTCCCGTCAGTGACTCAAATTTTTTTCTAATAACTGAAACACCAAGTTGCAAAACTTCTACATTAATCATTATAAAATATCTTTCTTGCTGGCCATGACAGAAAGCAATTCATTAAATTACAAATACGAATGAAAAATAGCAACCGCACACCAAATATCAATCAAAGGCTCCTTAGAGCCAACTCATTCATGTTTGTTTGAGCGCTTTAACATGGTATTTTTATATGGACGATCGACGAGCAAACGTCTTCAGAGTAAAAGTACTCTTTGCATTCAGTGTCTTCCCTCGTGGTTTATACACCTTCAAACTTATAGCTATTGACTGTAGAATACGCGAAGCATTTATATTTCGTAAAGCAAACTCGGAACACGTACCAGTTTATAGTAAAATGTCTAACCCAACACTGAAAGTCGTTTCACGTGCTATTTCACGTGTGTCGTATGTGACGTAGTTCGCATCAAGTTTACTTCCGTCCACAATCCACGGGCTACATTCGGTCCACATCGCAATAACACATCCATTGCGCATGCGCATGAATGATTTAAAAACTATGTTAAATAATATTGACGGATGAAATCCTCCAAAAATTTAAGAACATACAGTCTCAGCCCGAATCTTAGACATTTCTATAAAAAAAGGAGCCTATAACCTAATAATACAACTTTCCTTTTTCAAACTTTCACTTGGTTTCATGTGTGGCAGAAGCAAAAAATTAACCAAACCAAATCCGGCCCCCCCGGTTCCGCCGCCCATTAACAAATGCCGCTCATAATAAATATTGTACATGACTTTCAGAAGATCTGATCGTTTGCTACTCGAATATTCTTTTTTCATTATTTCACACACAAACATATTAGTGTCTCACTTAATGAAATATATAACGTCACACACGAACATATTAGTGTCTCACTTAATGAAATCTGAACCAATAGAAGAACTTTTTAAAAAATGAGTGTACTGAAATCGCCCTCTTCTCAATGGCAACTCAATTTGCCTGGCCGGTTGCTCGTATTTTGAGATGCTCCTAATTAGAGAAAAGGGACCAACTCTTAACACTCATTCGGATTCCATAACAGCAAAACTGTTTAATACATAGTTACGCACATATCTTTTTTTGTTTTTGAGGAAGAGTGAAATTAAAATCTTGAAGCCGGCTTGCAAAACACCGGGCAGGTATAAGCGTACTTTGTAGCCTCTTGTTTGTAAAGCGTTTTTTTCCTCAGGAGAAAGTCCAGAGTGTTTTCCTTGGTTTGAGATCGGTTTTTGAGATTCTGTAACTGAAAAAGGATGAGATGTCCTCACATGCGTCACATCTGACTTGGAGCAGTTTTTTCGCCTTGGTAATTGTGGCTAAATACTATTTCCAAGAAGTTGGATTCTTTGTTATGAAACTTATACTGATTAAGTCTGGAGAGGATTAGAAATTAGAGCCTCATTTACAGTAGATGGATTTTTTAGCTCGGAGAAATTGTATTGTTGTCCTGATGAGCTTTGTATGCTTTACATTATATTAATAGCTGTTACTTCCACTAAAACACTTTCTTTCTCTCTGTTTGATCACCTTGAGCTGTTGGTTCTTTAAATATATTTCTTAACGCCTGGATTTTTCATCATCTTGTTCTTTGTGATCGTCCGTATTGATGTTTGTCGGATAACCGTACCAAGATTATCCGTGCTCGGACTACCTCTCGATTAAATTTTTTGGTACGCGTACTTTTTTTATCCGTGCCGTACCAAAAGTTCCGTGTAGTGTAAATAGGGCTCTAGTAGTAGGCGACTATAGAACTCCAGTAGATAGCTAGAACATTCGTGTGTGGTTTAAGAGTTCTTTTCGGCATCTATTCGAGTCTTGAAAGTGCAGTATGAGTTAGCAAATTGGAACAACCAAACTTTTTGCAGGTTAGTATACGTATATTATACAACACAGAGGATAAATAGGATTAATATCACTTGTGTTTTCAATTTTTTTCCAAATTGCCCTTGTTGCGAAGCGACTCGAGCGTAGAAAACACTCGTGAAATTAATCCTGAATTTTACTCGGCCCCATGCGATTACCTATACTAATCGGATTTCAGAATTCGCATATTGAGTCTTATGGGGGTTTCAAATATTTACATGTGCAACAACATTCAATATTAATCGGGTAGCTTTTGTGAAATGATAGGAGACCCTTTTCATGTTAAGAAAGGCCCAAGGCAGACACTTGCTGTATGCTTCATAACAAAAGTTCCGACGGACCGCGGAGCAAGGTCTGATAATTTGTCGAAAAATATATAAGTTTATTTTTAAAATAGATCTATTTATTTAATTTTTAATCTTTCTAATTTTGCAGTTACTTAAAAACTTTTTTATTTTTCCTACGCGTTTCAACGATAATGCGGCTTCATCGGGGAGTTAAATGAATGCAAGTGAGACTACAGCATACAAAACATCGCTATGGTTCATATCACGACGAGTATACGATAATATATTACCAGTAGTTACACATACATCTGACAATACATGTACCATGCACTTTTGAAGTTAATTTGAGTGTCAAACAATTTCTGTTGCATCACATACAGTGATCTGATATAGCGCTTTATTCACGTAAATCTTAGTTCACATATCTACGGCAACTTCATAGTTTAAGACGCAGGATAATGTTTAATTTTAAGAAGTCCCCTTTTCCAAAGTTTCCAGGGGGAGTATGTCCCCGGACCCTCTCCCCCCCAAGAAGACTCGGGGGGGGGGGGGGGGGGGGGGGGGGGGGGGGGGGGGGGGGGGGGGGGGGGGGGGGGGGGGGGGGGGGGGGGGG
>JAOBRD020557304.1:0-16418 GCA_027575215.2 Hydrozoanthus sils | reverse complement strand
TCTTTATTAAATCCCCTGATGAGTGGGCAACCACGAAACAGGCTTGTAGGGATGAACGTGTAGTTTATTTGTCTTTTGTGTATCAACAGCTTGTCACCAAACTTCAGTTTGCGGATTTTTGGAGGATGGGGAACATTCATTTGACACTGTTGTGAAGGAGTTCTCGGTTCTCGGCTGATTTTATTTGTTCACTTTGAAATCGAAGTGTTTTCGTTTTAAAAGCATTCATTTAGATAATTAAGTGTTGGAGAGATTAGTTTGCTATTTTGAGGGAAAATTGTACCCAACACCTACTGCAAATGATTCTGAATTCCAAAAAATGTTTCATTTACCTTAGATTGTTTTCTGCTGTTAGCTAATGATTTTTAGAAAATAATTTTGGTATAATGCACGATTTGATTGGTTACAAATCTATTTTACATAAGAGAATCGAAAATGGTTGCGACCTCTTTTTATGGTTATTAATTTTTCTAAAAGGGATAAAATAGCATGACTTGTGTTTCTATACAGTTTAGAAAATGGTTATGACAATAGAGGGCACTGCTCGCCTCCCTTTCTCTCAACTTTTCCCTTGTGCTCTCTGATATCATAACATTATTCTAAAACTGTTTTGGAACACATGCAATGTTGTTCTATTCCCTTAGGAAACAGCCAGTAAAATGACATTAAGACCTAATGGACCAGAAGAGCTTAAGCCTGTACTCAACCATAAATTAAGAATAATTTGAGGTTGAGTGTTAGCAGCTGCGTTGTATATTCATCGTGTTTTGCATGCACTAACCACAACATTTCCAACCACAATCAATTTTTAAGTTGCAAAAAAGCAAATTTGTTTTGTTAGTGTATGATACTAAAATATTTATTGAATGGTTTTTTAAGTTATTTCAGTAATGCACTGTAAACCCTTTCTTTACACATAATACTAAATAAATGCTTGTCTGTTATATAATACTTGATATATGTGTTGACACAAGGGGTCGGTTGTTTAAAAGCGGATCAACTTTAAACCAGAGTTTACTCTTAACAAAACCTATCGGTTGTCATTAACCCTGAATCAGGGCTAATCATCTTTTAAACAACTCGGCGCAGATTTGTTTATCATGTCGTTATGTTTAGATTAACTATATTGCAGTTTTGTTCCATATACTATATTATGATTTTAGCAGGGGTGTTGAAAATTCTCCAGTTGACCGGGGGCTTCATTAAATGGGCAGAGTTTAAAAACTTCTGATGTTGATAATTTGTATAAGTAGTTGCAAGAGGCCAAGTAAAATTAAGGATAAATTTCACGAGTGCTTTCAACTTTTTCCAAAATTACGATGAGGGAAAAAAAATTGAAAACACGAGTGATTTTACTCCTTAACTTTACAAGGAACCAGACGATTGCATGTTTGTGACATCGATGGCAAAATTCTTTTTCTTCCGTTGGTTCCCATGATCGAGAAAGCATGGCATAACTTAACTCATTCATCCCAAATTTTTTCGAAAATTGCTGGAGATGTAATAAAATCTTTGTAATCTCTGAAAACATTCGGAAATATTCGGGAGAGGTTTGAAATCTTTTCTGAAGCATTTTTATGATTTTTTTTAAAAAATCGGAAAATCTTCGGAAACGTTCGGAAATCTTAAGAAATTTTCGAAAAGCTTCGGAAACGTTAATGTTTTTAAGGCATTTTTGAAACTTCTTAAAATTTTCGGAAAACCTTCCGAAATTTTTAGAAGTATAACAGCGACCAATCAGCGCTCAGTGATTTTGGCCTAAATTAAGAAAAAATTCCCCCACTGTTATCCAATCAGCTGAAAGTAATTTTGCCCTCTATGTTATAAAAATGATAATTATCAACTGTTTGAGTTAAGGGGGTCAACTAAGGATGAAAGTTGACAATTCAAATTCTCATCTCATTAATTATTTTGACTGCCAACTCTCATGCACTATCATAAACTCTCATGTACTCTCATCAACTTTATTTAAACAATCATGTTCCAATTTCGGATGAGAGTATGAGAGTTTCATACGTTTTTTGCGGCTGTTGTTAACTCTCATCGCCATTTGACCGTGCACAAAGAAGTTGGGCAAAACTCTCATTCAGAGCTCTTGTCGACTCCTCGTCCTTGTTTGACCCCGACTTTAATCAAGAATTTAACTATATAGGCAGAAGTTTTTAAAATTGAAATTACACCATTCAATTGCTGTAATAAAGGTGGCTTGCAAAGCAATGTTTGTATAATGTAATTAGTTTGTAGTGTTTTTTTTGTTCAAGAAAATGGTATGCCATGGACTGCCCAGGATCCATATGGCGGTGCTAAGTTTAAAAGAGCAAGTCAAGAAGTTCGAATGAAAGCTGTACAAAGGTAAGGTTGTCTTTGACCTTTAGGGTAAGTCTATTCGCTTGAGACTAGAGGCCCATGTTGTACGTACTATTTGTCATTTTGGCTTGACAACTGTTCAGATCTGACACCTTACAGTGGTGATAGAGGCTGGTATCATCCGCATACTAATAAAACTTTGTATTTGTTTGGTCTTGAAGGTCACTGACGTAGATATTGAAGAGGACAGGTCCGAGAATGGATCCTTGCGGAAGTCCAACTTTTACATCAACAAGCTCAGACTGTTTGTCATCAATTTGAGCAAACTGTTTTCGGGAAGACACGTAACTTAGTATTAGGAGCAGGAAAGTTTTGGACAGACTAAGTTTGTTCATCTTTTCGATGAGTTTGCCAAAGCGAACGGTGTCAAAAGCTTTAGAAAAGTCAGCTAGGATCATCAGCGTTACCTCTCCATGTTTCATGGCCTTAAGAATGTCATCACGTATAGCTTGCAGTACTGTTGTGGTGAACTGACCTATGCGGTAGGCTAAGATGGATTCTCGTAATTTGCCTTTTTCGTCAATTTGATGAGCAAGCTGGTGAAGTATCAAACGTTCATACACCTTTGACAGGACGGGAAGGACTGAGATGGGTCATAGGTCATTTGCGTAATGGCGCGTGTTTTTGGTATCGCACATACTCACGCAATTTTCCAGGCGGCTGGAAAGTGTCTCTTGCGCACGCATAAGTTAATGATGCTCGTCAATGGTGACGCCAAAGATCCAGCAACCACTTTGGTCAGCTTGGCGGGGATATGATCAGCACCCGTTGAGCAGTCAGTGCGAAGGTTGCGGAGCTCATGAAGGACTGGCTGAATGTCAAACATTTCCGGAGAGTCTGGTGGTAGGGATGCTATTAAGCTCATTATGTATTCAGGTGCGTCAGTTTCATCATAAACAATGCCAGCAGTGCGTTCAGCTGTGGAAGCACACGATGAAAACATTTCCATATTGATTTTGATTTCTTGGAAGACAGAGCACTCTGAATGAAAGATTTCTTTGCCATTTTAATCTTTTTCTTCAGAGAATTTCTTGTTTAACGAAAGATGAATTGTGTTTGGCTGTCGTTGGTCTTGCTTGCTGTAACCATTAAGACGTTTCGTTGATCTTGTAGTTCCTTTACGGCCGGATCTTTCATCCAAGGCACGGGAAGAAGGGTGATTTTTATACGCTTTAATGGGGCGTGGCGTCGGATACAATCAGTGGTTAATGTATTCAGGATTTGAAGCTTCTCATCTAGATCAGAAAAGGTGTCAATGATAGTGAAAGGGAAAGCGGAAAAGTCTTCTTTAAATGCTGTTTCATTGAAATTGAACTCATCTCTTATGTATTTATACCTTGATTAAAATCGTCAAACCTCTATGTTTACACAAGCGTACACCGCGTCGTGATCGCTGAGTAGTGGACAAGGCAGGACATGAATGAAGGTAATCCGTTCTGGCAAGTTAGAGATAATATGATCAATAAGGGTAGAGGAGTTCTTGGTTGTTCTTGTTGGCTTTGTTACATGTTGGTGAAGGTTCAGGGACGATAGCATACCAAGGTACTGGCGAGTAAAAGGGTTTTCTTTACGTCTTGGCATGAGGTCGATGTTCATTTCGCCCGTAATAACTAGAAGACCGTTCCACGATGCTGTAAAGTAACTGAATAAACTCTCAATCTTTTGTCGAGCCAGGATGCTGGGCTTTGGATTTTGTTTGAGCGGTACATGATACCCATGAGCATTTTACTATTCTTGTTGCGTCCTCCAAATTCTAGCCGTAAGTGTTCAAGGTCGGGACGAGGTAGGATTGTTATAGCAAAAAACTCATGCAAATAGTAAGATCACTGCTTCTCATTGTTCCGGTCTTCAAAGAGTAAACTGATCATTGTAAAGCACAGTTGAGCATTCACATGGATAAGGTGCTAATAATATAAATGCATGCACTACTTAACTTTTGTTTTGCTATTCTCATTGTTAAAGCTTTGATCGACTCAACCATAAAATAATATGGCATTTACCAGAAAATACCTTTGTAGGTGTGATGTCAAACTGCATACTATTGTAGGTAAGGGCATATATTAACCAATTCTTTTCATGCTTAACCTAATCAGCTGTACAGATTGTATAACAGTCCCGAGCCACCCCCATGTGAACTGGTGAGTGTACCACAATTACTTGGTAAGTGTTTACTCACGTTGTTCATTCTTCTAATCTCAATCGGGGTGTAATACAATGAAAAAAATTTTTAACTAGTTTAAAATCTTGGTAAACAAGACTTTGAGCAAACAATTAATTCCTGGATTAAAAGACGGTTTTGTTTCCGTCTCGGTAACCAACATCAGGTCAACTTAAAGATCTAAAGAACTACAGTATATGCATAATTATTTATATTACAAACTAGTCAAGTGTGAAATTAAATTACAGTCATAAAAAAAGCCAAACAAGAACTAGTTGAGTGAGGCTTTGTTTAGTATGTAATTTTGTAATTTCACACTCAACCTAATGAAACTATTTTGAAATTGTCTGTGTAGATTTCTTGATTGAGTCACTGTTCAAGCCGGGTCAGAAGGTGAACCCAAAACACAAGTTTAAGTACATAATCCTTCTGGCATATGCAGCTTGTGTCCACAAAACATTGGATGAGGTAAGTTGCAGAAATTCAATCCATAAATAACTGTAGAAAAATGGCAAGGGCTAGTCAATAAAGTAACAAGGGACACACATAGTCCATAACTAGTCACTTTTTGATATACAAATGTTGAAATAGTTATTTATAGAAGATTTATTCAAGTGGTAGGAAATTTGCACAAAATATCAGCAAACTGTACTTTCAATCAGAGCACAATTTAAGCAAGACTGAGATGAGCAGATAATGAGCAAAAGGTGAGGAAATTTAAGCAAATTTATTTGCTTGGGATGGATATGACGTCATTCAAACAGTACATTGAATAATAATTTTATTTTTTGGCTGATTTGTTAAATCACATGGGCAGATACAGGATAATTTCAAAAGCGATAGATATTCATGTCGATTTCAGCACAAATACCATTGTAAAAGTGATAACAATTCAATCTTTTCGAAGTCCTGATATACATCTACAAGGCGACCTCGAACTAGAAAGGACAACTGCGCTTATGTGAACTGTAACATCTCCTTCGCAAAGACAGAGTTCAAGATCAGATGTCAGAAAGACGCTCCAATGCCAAAAGGAGTGTCCAACCATCTTTATTCTTTCCAGAGCAATATGAACCTGAAGAGTGTGGTATGGTATACTGACTCTTGGGAAGGGATATTTTACATCTGCCAACAATTCAATTTCATATTCAAAATCTACACTATATAAAGAGGTGGAAGGTTCAAATTTATAGTGTTAGCTTCAACAACAAACAAAATACTAAGGATTACGAGAACAAGAAAATGAATATTCATATTTTAATACAAGAAAAGGAATATTTCCTGTTTTTCTTTTTTCTTTTCTACTTTTCTACGTCTAATTTGCAATTGATTCATCTCTAGTTCAGGGCTTACACTGAAGAAGTTGTATACATATCAACCAACGTGGCAGACTTCCGCTGTTTTATATCTTTACTTTGAATTGTCTAGGTTGGGCATTTTGTTGCTAGGCATTAGTTAGAATAGGCACTAAATAGACAGGAGAGTTGGCAGTTCTAAATACTGCAAGGGATCCCATGCTATGATGTTTGAGCCATAACCTACAAGCAGATAATTTGGTGATATCATACGTTTATGTTGACTGTAAACTGTGTTCAACTTACTCACCAAGTCAAAATGTTAAGGTCAATAATTTGAACTTGATACCACAAATAATCTTTTTTCACTACAACGTAGAAAACTAGAGATTTTCTAGCTTGTATAGCTTCATTAGCAGTTTTGCACCACTGCTTACCAGTAATTTTTTAAGATCCTATGTATAACTCTCGAGCTTACAAGAGAATCAACATAGCTAGGGATAACTATTTCTGAACAGCACCACTTTATTCACTAAGCAAAAATAATAGCATTTTGGACACTACCTGCTGTGAAGACTTTGCTATGCTGAACAGCAAAACAATAAATGAGCTCATGAAAACTCTAGAATTTCAAGTTTTGATGCAGCACCAAATACAGAGGCGATGATAATTTTATAAGACTGAAAATCGTTAGATATAAGATTTTTTCAATATTTAGTATGCTCTGATTTGTAGCTCAGTCAGGTGTACGTTGAGATTCCCAGATCCCAATATTAATGAAGCTAAAGATGTAAACAGTTAGTTGCATTTTCCATAGCCTTAAGTGACTCTGATTTGGTTTACCAGTCTAGTTGAGAGAACAAGCATGCTCTCTTAGCCATAATATTAGAAAAGTTATACTATGTACATATGGGATTGAGTAAAAAATAATTGAAGGTTTCCTTCTAAATCTGCTTTTTTGAGCAAATATGGTTTGAATACATGTAATGGATGTGGGGGATGATTATTTAACACCGGGTGTTAGAGCGGAATATTAAAGGATTATTCCACATATAGAAGATATCAAGCCAAGCAACGCTGCAAGTGCATACGTATTACTAAAGACACAGTACAATGAGCCATCAGTTCCATCACACGGACAAATAATGAAAACAATATCATGCAGCTTTGTACTGGTGGCTAAGTTCGCTGTAAAATTGCGGAGGTATTATTAGGACAAAATTCACGAACTTAAAAGAGCTGTTAACAAGCCGCTCAACATAAGAGTTAGGAACTGGCTGAACTGGTTCAAAGGATTTCTCTCTATTTGAGACAGTCTTTTATTAGTAAAAAGCTTCATCTTAATAATAAAGTATTTCCAGATCTGTGAAAATGCTGTTCGATCATGTAATGTTTTTCTAGCTTTTGACTTTATATCAAGACCTCTTAGTCAACATCTCTGTTTCTGTTTAAAAAGAACCATCTCAACAACTACTGTGTTGCATGCATAATTTCTGGATTATAATAAAACAAGGTCACAAGATAATATTGGCTTAATTTTTTATTATTGGATGCTCTGTACTCCTAATAATCAATCATTTCATGGCATTTACTGATAGTCTGTAATCAAGGTTTGCCATTCCTAGCATCAATGTGATCAACATGTCCAAGCAAAGGTATTTCCCAATGCAAGGCAAATAACAGTAACTTGAACAAACATGCACATCATTGTCTGAGTCTGTCCTTCCTGAGTGTCCAGGGTTCTGCTCAAGTGCAAAGCTTCAATTCAAATATAAATTAAATATATTATTGTGTTAATATATTTCCAAAACATGGTTCTCTTTTCTTTTCATTATTTACCACAAGGTTTAGACAAATACCTAGTAGTATACAACTTAGGGGTGAAAATTGTGTTTTTGCAGTAACTATTGCTGCACCATTGGCCAATAATAAAACAGGTGAAACATAACATAAACAAACAAGAAAAAAATTGCCAAACTTCATTGGTGGGTGCAATTAATTTAACGGTAATAAATACTGTAGTAATAAATCTATGTTAGGGCAGGTGTTTTAATAATCTGCATTATAGAAGTTTCGTTAAAAAGGCAATTTTCTAAGGTGCACTCCATTTTTAGTCACTCATTAAAACTGATCATGTTGTTGTAGCAGCTCAATCATTCTGCAAAACTTGTTGCATTCGTGCTGGCTGTTGAGTTCCTCAATGCTTCTGAATGACAAATTCCCACAACAGAAGTAGGTCTCTGCCTTGTCGTTGTTGTTGTCGATCAATAGCTCTGTTGTGACAATTTCTGGATCATACAAGTTGTAACTTGCACCTTGAAGATCGAGAAGAATTAGTTTTCTGATGTTTCGACACCACAGTCTTCAGGTGGGTTGCATGGTTTACATGTGTTGTTTACATACTTTTGAAATGTGCCTTTCACATACTCTTCAACTGTTGCAGGTTTTCCTTGATAGTCAGTGAAATATGGACGATCGAACTTGAAGCATTGTCCAAATGCTTTAGGGACCTTTGTGTTGACAACCTTTATGAGGTGCCTTGCTGCAGAGTGCCTCTGAATCTGTTTACGTGTATGGTCCTCTACTCTAGAAGATGATGTTCCCGTGATGGTGTTAACAGCTTTTTCGTTATACTTTTTAATAACCCACTTCTTTTTGTCTTTACCCACTCCAAGATAGGCATCTCTTAGCCCACCTGATGCAAAACTTTCAGTCCCACCAACATTTCTAGCTTCTCCTCAACAGGAACCCACTCTTGTTCTTCCATTTTGAATTCTTCTAGTGACAGTATTTCTTGGTTACGTTTCTTCGGCTTTTTTAATTGCCCAGCCTTCAGTAATGCATCAATCAACACTGAAGTTGGGTACTGAGTATTACCAGGAATAGTTGCTTTTCTAGCACATCTTAAAGTTACATGGCTAACAGAGGCATATTGCTCTTCCTCTGCATAATACTCCTCGTCTTCATCTTGATCTTGTTCATTGCATTGTAATTTAAATCTTACCAGGTATACCTGATATTAAGGAAAAATACAAAGCTTCAGTACTAAACACCATGCATCAAGCATGACTCCTTAAGGTTCATAAACCAATCACATTTTGATGTATAACTTTCAAGGAACTTGATATTCAGTAGTAATTCTCATTCCTGTCCAAACTGCCCTATTGTATACGTGTCCGCTTTTCCACCCAATGATTTTGATCAGAGTTTTCAGCTTTTTCATTCAGGAAACTATTTCAGTTCATTGTGAAAACATTCAAACGCAATCCCACACCCTATACCCCCGAGACAAAGTGGGGATGTGGTAAACAAATGCTGCCCAATATGCTCAAAAGCCCTACCCCCTGGAGCCATATATCTTCCCCCTAGGGAAGCAAATGGCATCAAATACCCAAGGGAATAGGAGCATCTGCAAATTTTCTGCCGACAACCATTGTAAAACTTAGCCTCCTCCGCAGGCAACTTTCTGGAGATCAACTTTATCAGATCGGGATGCCCGCGACGAAGCCGCGAGAACGAGGGGCCGAAGGCCCCGAGCGAGCGCAAAAGCGAAGCGAGTGTTGGCGTGAAAATAACCAGTGTTGATAGGGTTGTAACTGGAAACATGGCCAAGTTCTTTTATTATTCTTTGTACACTAATGCAAGAATTTTGAATCTCAATAAATTTGCAGAGAAGTAACCAAGGCATGAAAAACAAACTAAGATTCCTAAGATTCTGATGGTCAAACCAATACTTCATAGTTCCTGGTCTACTTATTCACATTTTTATTGTCAAACATTTTAAGAGCTGCTGACTGAGAAAATCAAATACTCGCGGACAAACCGTCAAATTTCGGATTTCTTTATGTTTTGCCTGGAGAAACCCTTTAGTGAACTCATTTTAGAAATCACGCTTAAACTTGCAACTGAGCTTTCGTTTTCGAGAAATTTAGGAAAACCTAAAATAACGCTCGAGGGCCCTCGGGACCTGGTAATTTCAATGAAAAATCAGTCAACTTTGATTCTTGCGCACTTGCAACTGCTCTATTGTATGGAGCTAAGATTTCTCACAAAATTAAACAATTCCTTTTAAAATAAGAATATTTTAAAAATTTTTAAATTTAAACTATCTGGTTATGATAATTTTTCTGTTTAGTTTTGCGTACTTACAGCATTAGTGCAACACTCCGAAAGTACCCAAACTTTACTGGTCAAAAAAGGCAACTGCGTTGTCGAGTTTTGTCACAAATTTTACACTGCAGGAAAGCTCTATTATAGTATTACAACATATTAAGAATCCAGCTTGGGTAATTCATAAACCGCCCGCTACGAGTTACGAAAGTACAGTTTCTTATCATTTTAATTTTTTAAGTATGACAAAATTGAACAATTTCACTCCTATTAACAAAAAAGAAAATGAGGGTCAAAATCAATGAAAGAATCAAAATAGCGTAGGCCCATATTCACACGAAGTGAAAGGCTGAACAAATAGTTTTGATTTGACCACTGCCCACTGGCTATTCACCTACGTTTCTATTATTTGAGAACTGAAATATTTGAGCCAAGTAGTGAGTGAGCTTTTGGTCCTAGTGTGACATGGACTGCCAGAGTTTCTCCAGTCCTTTGTATTCTTTCTCTTAAAATATCTTCTTTGATAAGAACATGGATGAATGAATTTAGTAGAGAAACAGGAACAAATTTATTTTTCAGACAATTAAAAAATCTACAATGTTCCGAGTCAGCACATTTGTTTTTGACGGGTCCTGCCAAAAACAACTTCAATTTGTTATTTGAAATGGTATGTCCAGTCAACTCTACCACACTTTGCACAATCTTCACAGCATCTGTTGTTCCATTTGTGACCTGGAAGGTTCCTCTGTTATGACAGTTGTCACATTTATTTCAACACATTTTTGTACTGCTCTTCAGAGTTGGCATGCACATCTGGGGTAAGCAACTTGTAGAGTGTGTATTTGTCACCATAACTATAGTACAGGCGCCAGGTGGCTGACTGTCCATCCCTTCCCACACTGGTGGGAAGTTTGGCATGGATGATATATCGAACATCCGCTTCGTCAATCCCCATGCCAAACGAAGAGTTTGCAATGATTAGGTTGACCTCGCCCTTCATCCAATTGTTACAGTGTGTTGTCTTTGCCACTTCAGACAATTGCCCTTGGTACTTGGCTGCACTGATCCCACGCTTTTAAAGTTCTGAATGAATGTCTGCCACATCCTTTGGCAGCACACAATAGACAATACCGCACTGACCTTCCCTTTCTTTAATGAAATGAAACAGTTCATCCATAAATTTGGAGGACCGCTCCACCACCTCCAAAAACAAGTTGTCTCGCAAAACAGATTTTCTCAATACGGTAAAGTCACTGAAAATTTCCTTCAGATTATTTTCCACTTTAAGTAGCACAGTGGCACTGATAAAGAGTTTCGGACAATTTGTCCTGGCTAAAGCTTCACAAACAGCCTTGTAAATGGGCCTAAACGAATTGCCCCATGAAGAAATTGTATTGGCCTCTTCAAACACAATCATTTCAAGTTCTCCTTTCGATGTCATCGAGTCAAGTTTTTCACGCAAAGACCCATTCCAGCATCTCTGGCATTGCTAAGATGATGAGGTACGTGTTCAACTGCTGCAGCTGTTCCTGCTGAATGTTTTGTGGAATGTCTCCCGTAAACATGCAAGCTGAAATATTAAGACCAGCTGCCCGCTCGATAATATCACCAACGAAGAACTTCAGCGGCGAGATCATAAGTGTTTGCTTCGAAGACAAAACGGCTGGTAACAAGTACATCAAGGTCTTCCCACCACCCGTTCCAAGGACAGTCAAAACATCTACACCAGTAATAGTAATGGCGATTGTTTCCTTTTGCAGCGGCCTAAATGATTCGTAGCCAAAATAGTGCCGCAACGTCTTGTCTATAAGTTCGCCTTCCGCCAAGTCAACAATGGCCGACAACGCTTGACTCGAACATGTGCGTGTCGCAAACTACACGCCTATAGATTTTGTTAAAAAGCACCCAGAATTTTGCGTTGCGTTACATTGCATGTGCTGAATCGCATTCTATTGTTCAAGCTAACTAGGCCTCGTGTTCGTTTTAGGATCCTTTGCGCAAAATTAAGAAAAAATATTCACATTCCTGTAGCATCAGTACTGTTCAGCGGTTGCTGCCAGGGCTTTTGTGGTTTGCGGTTGCCAAACTAAAATGGCGTTTGTTTGTACTCTCTTGAGTATTGTGTGGATCTTCAACTTACTGTTTGAATCTACGACATGGTGTCAGAAGTGGGACTCTAGGTCTTGGTATTTACGTTTCAATCTCGTTTTGAATTGAAATAATTGTCGATATGACTGACTGTGGAGCAGCGTAAGCGAAGTACCGAGGTAAGCCCTCTACAAAACCGAAAGACTTTGTTACAAATTGTATGTACTGTGGACAAGGTCATGAGAGGAGTAAGACTTGACGTCCAGCATTCGGGAAAATTTTGTTGGGGATGTGGAGGCCCAAATCGCTTTATTGAGAAATGTTCTTATGCTGACAAAAAGAGTAAGAAAGCAACCCGTGCTGTGATCCTTATTAATCCAGAATCATCTTCCGAGGAAGAACTACTGTCAGTTACACTAGACCCAGTACATGAATCAGTTAACGCCGTCGGGATGACAGACCCAAAGACCAGAGTTTTTGCAACCATTGAAATTTCGGATAAGCCAGTGCTTATGCAAATTGATACAGGAGCACCTTGCAATGTAATCTCTGACAAACATGTGCCATACGGAACACTCGTAAACGAGACTGAGCGTACATTGAGAATGTACAGCAAAACTACCATGCCAGTTTTAGGAAACTGCAAGCTAAGCATGCGCAACCCAACAAATCGGAAAAGGTATAGAGCAAATTTGTTGTTATAAAAGGTGACTACACACCCTTGATTGGGTCACGTGCTTCACAACAAATAAACCTGATCAAAGTAAAGCATGAGAACATACTACTTGTGAATGAACAACCAACCTGTTCGAGTCAGGTGCCAGCCCTTACTACGAATCAGTCATGACTGAGTTCGGTCAGGTGTTTGAGGGGCAAGGCCAAATGGAAGGATTACTCCACCTGGAAGTTGACCCCTCAGCAACTCAAGTAATAATGCCACCACGTCGAGTTCCCATCGCACTTAAGGACAGGCTGAAAGATGAGCTCGATTGGCTAGAAGAAACAAATATGATTCGCAAGATCGAGGAGCCAACTGACTAGGTATCAAGCCTTTTCGTTGTTGAAAAATCAAATGGGAAACTCAGAGTTTGTATCGACCCAACTCATCTAAACAAGGTGCTCAGGAGAAGCCACTACCCTTTACCAGTCATAGAGGAGGTCCTGCCTGAGCTCGCAGAAGTTAAAGTATTAAGTAAGGCCGATTTGAAAGATGGCTTTCTTTATGTCAAGCTTGATGATGAGTCTAGTTGCCTGACAACATTTCAAACCCCATGGGGCTGTTACTGTTGGCAAAGAATGCCTTTCGGCATCTCACCGGCACCGGAATACTTTCGACAGAAATTAGATCAAAATCTGGAAGGTTTCCCAGGCTGTACAGAATTTTCGATGATCTTCTCACAGGAAAAGGCCCAAGCATAATCGAAGCGACTCAAGATCATGATATTAACATGTGCAAGTCACTGCAGCACTGCACAGAGAGGGGTATCAAACTCAATGAGGAGAAATTTTGGTTGCTAGTCCACTATCAGATTTTACGCCGCGTGAACGGAATTGTCGTAGATTCACACAATAAGTCGAAGATCCACACAATACTCAAGAGAGTACAAGCAAACGCCATTTTAATTCGGCAACCCAAAACTACAAAAGCCCTGGCAGCAACCGCTGACCAGTACTGTTGCTACATCTTTCCTCCTTTTTTCGTGTGTGTTACTAAAATCGGGTAACAGCAAGTACTACTAGCATGGTGATAATTGTCCAACTAAACAGCAAGTTAGGAAACAACTACTGCTAAAAGAATGATAATTGTCCAATGTTCAATAAATAAATAACTGCAAGTTCTGGTAACTGAAAATTTCACTTAGCTGATTGGCCCAGCAACTAACAACATAGTCCTGGAGATAGCTAGGGCGGCTAGTATGTCACCCTACTCGAGTGACTCTGGTTTCAGCTGTTGGGACGCTTTGCTCTGCTACTGGGGTTGGGGCTCCAGCCTCTGGCTGGAACTGCTCTGCTACTGGGACTGGAACTCCCTCCTCTGGCCCAGATTCAATCTCTTCCGTATGGAAAATTTAAGCCCGATGGCTGGACAGTGTCACTGTCATCGGGAATTGACAAACTGTCCTCAGGCGAGAAAGACTCAGGTGTTTGTATGTCACCCTACTTGCTTTGTGAAGATTTATTAAATGAAAGTGACACTTTTGTGGCAGTCCGTTGTCCACAGGCTTCGCAGGCTATGAGAACAGCCGGCTCGCTGACGCAACATTCATTTTTGGTTTTCAGTTTCTTACGAGAACAACCAGCCGTGGGCGGCCGGCTATGGTTTCGATTCGGGATTCATATTTGATTTCAATGTTGTTGTATTCTTTTTTTTTTTTTTGCAAGAAATTTATTTTTTGACATTGATTTTTAATTTTATTTTTGGTCGAAATAATTTTTACAAATGATTTTATTTCGCGAATGATGTGAAAGAACAGATTTTTATTTTATTTTTATTTCAATGCACATAGCTTGAAAAACTTATTTTTTTTTATTATTGCAAGTATTCTATTTTTGTAATAAATATCGTTGTGAGAACACCCGGCCACCATAAGGGGGTCGAATTTCTTATCTGTACGGGCATTTGGCGATTAGCCGAAGCTTTCGTTTTGAAATAGCTAACAAAGCTTCTTCCGCAACACTCGACATGCTAACAGTAACAGAGTATAAAGGACAGTTTTTTTATGACTAAATTTTTTTGTTCAAGTCAACGGAAAGCTTGGTTTAATGCCTAAGGAAAATTTCAAAAAGAAGCAATTATAAATCGGTTGTACTACAATTTTATTGCTAGTTGGAACACTGCCTGCAAAGCTGGGTTTGTTCATGTACTGCAACGTGTGTGAAGGGACAAGCTCTTCCGGGCAAATTTTTGCGGAAATTCGCTAAAATCGAGCGAGCACTGGAAACCAAAAGAAAGTTTTCGTTGGTAGTCGCTATAATTTTAAAACATACTTTGAAAATGAAAGCGTTGCAATAAGACTGTGTACATGCCTTAACTACACAGTGGCCGCGTGGGGCAAAGGGCCCGGATGTTCAAAAGCCGGTAGTTAATTCAAACAGTTATACCTTATGTTAAAACACTTAAAAAATATTTCCATTTGTCAACAAAATTTCACCAAAATTCAGTAAGGACGGAAGCTATTTTTTTTAGGTTTACTTCTATTGTGGACTGAGACAGTTTGGAAATAAATCTACACCACTAACTGTCAAATATAATATGCTACGGTCATATATGTTCTAGAATTCAAAACTTTTCGTTGCTTGGTCGCTAACAACAAATACTGAGACTATGCCGCAGGCCGAATTGTTTGTCACTCTCTTTATTGTTTCCGGTGAACAGGGCAAAAATTTTCGACTTTTTGTTCACATATTTCCTTTATCAAAAAATAAAAAAAAGTCAATGCGCTGGAAAAATTAATGCGCGCGGTGAGTTAATTTTTTAGTGGCCTTACATTTGCTTGCCAAGTCTGTTAACGCATCGCAAGAAACACGAACATGGATTAAAAACTTTGCCCTTGGTAAGGCCAAGGGCTTATCGGTCTGTGAGCAACCGGGCCCTGGTGTCCGTAACGTCAAAAGGCGTCCCTATTGTGTCTGTTTTGGCAGTATCACTTGACTGGATATCTTTTAAAACAGTTGTAATAGTTTATTTTGCCATTAAGAAGTTCAGAAGTTCCCAATCCAAAGATATGATACATAATACACAAGACCAACAAAGAGAAAAAAAAAGCCCGAGGTGTCTGTCAATCCATTCATCCCTTCGGGTGCCTTACGACGAGTTGGTAATTAAATTATCATAGTTTATGCCATTTATGTTAGTTTAGGAGAATTTGGTAATTGAAGGGTTGGTCAAAATTTCAACTATAGAACTAATTAGTTTACTTTATTCTTTTACTGTAAAGATAACTTACATGTTGGAATTCCACCATTTCCATCCCTCTCCCTCCAACCCTGACTGTTGCTGTCAATAAAAAAACAAGCCAAAATATTTTCTGTTCTTAACTCTTAAGGGACCGATCATTTATTACGTCGCAGGGTGAGGGGGTGGTTTTCTATAGTATGGAAATTGTATCCCTTCTCAATAAATGTAAACTATGAGTATTTTTGCAAAAGGTCCGGACTGGCTACAAGTGTCTGGTAGTGCTTGGTTACATAGTATTCAATTCAACATGGCGTCTTCAATAGCTAACGAAGATGGAGAACAAAAGGAGATGTCTGTCACCCAACTCTTGGGAAACACAAGTGCAAGAAAAATCTATCCGGACCCCCCGCTCGAGTATTGTGAATCAAATTATACCCCCTCTTACAAGTGATTTTTGAAAATTGTACGGTTTTTGTACACCCCCGTCTAAAATCCGCCATCC
>JAOBRD020557197.1:0-16419 GCA_027575215.2 Hydrozoanthus sils | reverse complement strand
TCAACATTTCATTCTGAAACTGAAACTCGCTGACTTAAACTTGCTACCACTATCGATCATTGAAATATTATTGGAAAATAAGCCACACACTTTTTACTTAGTTGTAAACAAGAAAGAAAATGGAAAGTATCAACAAAAAGCGTGCAAAATCTCCTGCTAAAATTAGATTCACTTTTAAACTTGTAAACAAGAGATCTGAAAGCATAAAACTACACTGTAAAACCGATACGGTTAACTAAATTAATTCTATTTTATGTTTTGTTGTGGCTTCATGAAAATAGTTTATTCGAACAAGATTAAACAACAAAATGATTGAATATATACAGTGACAGTGATCGATCCAAGCGCCGCCAAATTAACCACACGTTCACTAGTAGCACTTCGAGATTTCATTCTCAAAAACATCCAACTGATTAACAAATCCAAGATTATTAACAAAATCATACGTTTTTTAATTTTGTCATGAACTTATACATACTATACAACAATTCCATTCAAATACAAAGTTGCTTACCGGCAAATTAAAACAACAAGCATTCAAAAATTTTCTAGATAACCGTGTAAAAATTATGTTTTCACCTTCTTGTGTCAGCAAGCAAAAGTGGATTCTTGTATTACAATCCTTCTCTTAAATTCTACTTGAAGTCAGAGATAGTTCTATTCACTTTGACAAACATTGTTCTTAGCTTTCTCGATAAAAAAAGTTTAAGCTAACTGTGTAAATCCAATTCGGTTGAATGTAAAAACGGTAAATAATCTTCATGCAGCTGATGCAAGATGGACGTGCAGATAAGAACTCGCGCGGCATTGATTTTTCTTCTTTGAAAATCTCGAAAAATTTGTATGTAACATCCACCATTTATCCTTTGGAAAATGTTGTTTGAATTACCCCCAAGCCAATTGGTCATTACCAAGACCCCCCTATAGCTAAAAGCCTCAGTTTGAAGCGTTTGTTTACATCCGCCCGTCTCAGCCGCTTTTGCGGCCTGTGGGGTTCTGGGCACTGCACGTTGCAAGCCGCAAAAGCGGCCTGTGGTGGTGAAAGGGTTAATAGTAATAAAATGATTTCTTTTTCTTAATTTTTCAAATCTGACATTGTTTGCAAATGAAAAAACTTATCCTCTTTTCATATTCTGAGTTGTACCTGTCAGAAGCAAATTTACCAACTTCAAAAGCAATATTCATGCAAAAATCTGACTGGTCATTTCAGGCAAATTCTCCCTATTGTTAATCTTTTAAAAATTATTTATTTTACTTGATGGTTTAGTTTCCCAGTTAACTCTGCAACAACTTTTTGTTATGAAATTTAAATAATTTATAATCAAACAAATATGAGAGCATTTCTAAAAATAGTCACTGTTTTTACTTACTTTTATATATATATATATGTTTGTGTTTGTATATATATGTATATGTGCGTTAGTTTATTTATTTGTTTATTTGATTATTCATTTATTTATTTTATTTATTTATTTTTTTATTTATTTATTTTTTTATTTTTTTAATGTAATATTTTCATAATGTGAAAATAGGATAAGTTATAAGAGTCAGGGTAGATCGTAGTATTTTAAGTTTTAACATTAAGTAGAGTAGTTTTTGTAGAGGAAGAGCCAATCACTGGAGTCTACAATAAACCATTACTATTATTATTATTATTATTATTATTATAGTAAAAAATTATCGAGCAAAATTTCTAATCTTTAACTTTCTGTTTTAACTCAGACATTGAAGATGTAAGTAATTTACTACAACTATTCACAAACAACTTGGCTTTAGGTTTAGATTTAACAAAAACTTGGCAACCTTGTTAATACAATGTATCTTTAAAAACTTCTTTATCTGTTAAAATGACATAATTAAGTATGTGTCTTAAATCCTAATAATTAAAGTTTAATTTGGACAGTGTTTTGAAAACCTGCTTGTGGTTGTTGTCAATTTTGTATTACACCTTTATCTAAAAACCTGACTTTAACTCAATGAAAATAGCAAATACCTAAACAGTATTAACTCTTTTTCCCCCTCAAATATGTCAAATGAGGTGTTGCTAGGTTGTCTTGCCAGTTTAGGAGAATTTTGCTTCTTGCCTTCAATAAATTGCTATGTTATATTAACTTACTTTAAAAGTTAGAAGTTCAGAAACTGGCTGATGCCAAAAGCATATTTGTGCCTTCTTACCTCCTTTCTGGTGTGATGTATGTTTTGACAGGCTGCGGTTTAGTGCGAGCTTCAAAACCACCCTTCTTCAATAACGACCCAAAATGCAAATGCAAGGGAGCATCTGAAGTGATAAAAACATATCACACTATAAAAGACTCTTGAGGGGACCTGATCTTGTGACAACCTACAGTTAACCCTTTCAGCCCCTAACACGACAAATGTTGTGTTGGTAAATTCTCCCAAATAGGACCCATACTTTTAATATGACCAGCTTAGGAGAGTTTGGCTTTTCATCTTCAATTGTTCACTTTGTTTGATTAATTTCCATTTTCTCATTACCAAATGACTTATTCTGTATGTGTTATATAAGAAGAAGTTAAATGTTGATAAACTGGCCTGGGCTGAAAGGGCTAAACTCTATTGCAGCTGAAGTTTTTTCCATATTCAAACTAGAGTCTTCTTGTATGCTACTTCTTTCTCCAAGCTCTTACACTGACAAGTAACATATGTTATCCCTTAAAAAAACTGACCATATGACATGCTGCAAAGTAGTATATAAGCATATGGACTTTCACTTCTATACTTTAAATCATAAGGGATTTTTGGCTAGCCGCTAAAAGCTATCAATCTCAGAAAAAAGTTTGCTTGCTTATTGATACGAGTTCAACCCTCAGTCCCAGTTGTAGTGTTAAATTCTCCCAACTTTGGCCAGTACTTTTCATTGAACAAATTTACTTTTTATCTTCAGTATTTTGCTTTGCTTGATAAATTCCTATTTTCTCATTACCAAACCTCTTATTTTGTATGTGCCAAGTAAAGAGAAGTTTGATGTTGATAACTGACTGGGACTGAAATAACTTGTTTGGGTTAACTTATAGAAATTATTACCTCTAGACAGAAAAATTAAAATGACCAACTGCAAAATTAAATTGTTATCCTTTTCTCCTGTCACTTCATTTTTAAACCTCAGTGTTGTTCATTCTCTCCAAAATACTTTTCAAATAAATAAATAATTTTTTAACAATAAACAAATTTCTTTCCCATTACTAACTTCCTCAAAATTCAATATTACTAATATCATTTCAACTTCAGTGAATATTATATAAATGGAACCAATGCACAAGTCAAAAGTTTCTACCAAAACACAAACCAAGAAAAACAACAAAACCCAAACTCTGGTTCAAAACAGTTAAGGGTTGTACATTAAACCCAATCAATACATATTTGGCAGTACAAAATCACCATACCGTAGTTGTCCATTGCTTATTTCCCTTCCCTTCCCTACAATGACACTGTACTTGAAGGGTACAAAACCTACCATTTGAAAATGACAGAATCCTGTGGTAAGAGTGATCCAACAAGGCCACACGTGCCGCTCTACTCATGCTCCCATCCACAACTACTGAACTTTTTGCAACCTTGGGACAACTAATACATGGAGTTAATGGTGTTGTACAGCCACAAGTTGAACTTCCAGTCTTCTTGATCTTTTGCTCAAGCGTTGAAAGATGTAACAAGCGACGTCTAAACACTGAGTTAACACCTCTAGTTCGTGCAGACTCTAAGAAGTCTGAGTTTGATGGTAAAGAATACGAGTTTGAAGAATTACAGCCAATATCACTTTTTATTAAAGTAGTTTTGAGCCGTTTCAGGGGTATTTCATCCTCATCAACCATCGCTGAGTCCTCCAGTATATGTTTTCGTACACCATTTCTCAAGTGATTTTCAGTTTCTTTTAGTACTGCACTTAACTTCTTCTGAGATGTCTGCTCAGTTTCAACTGTTTCACCAACTGTTGCTAAGTTGTTTGCATTTTTGGGGTAATTGGAAATTTTAACAACTCTTTCTGACTGAAGCTGAACAGTTCTTTTGCTGCTTCGCAGCTGTTTGTAGATGTCATCGTATTTTCGAATCTGGCGCTCTAGGTTTACAACTTGTGACTGCAGCCACGACCATCTTGATGCTATCTGCCCTTCCTCTAACCAAAATCTTTTCTGTAAACTTTTGGAGCTGAAAATTATAAGACATTTGTTAGCATATCTCAAAGATAAACGAGCAGAAAATGTTCCTCTATTCCTCTGCTTTTCAACATGTATCCCCATTCTGGCACACACACATGTTTACATACAAAAACATGCATGCCTGCACACACAGAAGTTTTTTTTTGGAAAACTGATATAAACATAAGATACATAACATTTAAGTCCCCTTTGTTAATCTAAATTTTAATTAATCAAGCAAAGATTTAAAACTTGAATAACAAAGTGTAAACCAAACACATGATACAAAAAACATTCAAACTACAGCTAAATCTGAACAGAATCACTTTAAAGAACCCATTATATCTATGCCTAGTTTTTACTACCTAGCTTTTTGAGTGACAATTCTGAACAGCAACTGTTTCAAACTATTTTCTTCCCTCATGAACTGAAAACTTACCAACATTCCTAAAATAACATGATTCCAATAACTTTTTCTTAACAATCTGATTTTCTAAATCTTGAACAACAAAAAGGTTTATGAATGAATCTATGTAAACCCATGAATTGAACAATGCATTTCAAATATTATGTTGCCAATACCAAAATTGTATTTTAAATCCAAACTAAAAATCTTCACAGCAGTCTTGTAGGATGGTACCTCAAACCCGCATTTCATAACTTCCAAAAACAATCTGTGACTGAAGTTTATGCAAAAATATGAATAATTAATAAGAGCTAGCATTGATCCGAGAAAAAATTCGTGTTACGAATGAACCGTCATAACTTAGTGAAATAGCATTCGATCAGACATAACAACTAAAGAATCTGCTCCTTTATTAATTTTCGTTTACTTTTGATAGCTAAAATACAGCTTGAATATGAGTTTCTTCCAAGTCTCACAATATTTACCTTTTCACAAAAATACAGCTGTAAGGAAGATTTATAAGATAGTTTATAGGACAACTCTATTGGATTTCATGACGAAGTAAATGCAGGGGTCAAAATGCGAACTTCAAAACCAAAGTTGGTTTTTCACCAAGTTAAATCAGTTTTATCTGTGTTCTGAAAAAGTAAATAAACAATATCTATTCTAATTCAAGAGACAAGGCGCTTTTGGCACTACAGGTAATGTCTTATCGGGGAACACACAAGTATCAAAACAATTAGCAATTTCACTGAACGGCATGTTGTGATCCAACAATATCCAAATCCTGCGCTATTTTTTTACCACTCCTCCCCTCACAATTTGCAAAAGCCAAAGTCCCTTTTGGTCTTTATAGCTTAACGAAGGCTTCAAGTCAGCATCTCGAGTGTCTAATCTTGGGGGAACGTTCGATACTCTTGTATTTCAAACGTGCCTACAGGGTTTCATTTGACTTAAAAGAGAAAATATTTTTTTTTCTTTTTGAAATATATACAAAATACTACCAAAGTTTCTAATACTATAAACCTTGTACATAAATAAAGAAGAAAGTGTGATTCATAACATTTCGCGCTCGGTACAACTCAACCTCGGCGAGTGGGAAATTCAAAATGTTACAAGCGGTACGCCGACTCGCCAACAAAACCATCTCCTGTAAAAGCTGACAGGGACTACCGTTGACGTTGGGTTCAAATTTCTTTTCTAAACGCGTTTATGAAGAGTCTGAAAAATGAGAAAATATCAAACATTCCATTTGGTTCTAGATATCTACCCGCGAAATGCTGGGTTCAATTAGTGAGGGGGCGTCTCTTTTCATTCATTTCTAGAATTTTGCAATTTTGTACAACCTCATCAAAGTCGAAAATAAATTGACTTACGATTTATTTCTAAGTTTCGATCCCTTCTCCTCATCATCACTTTCCTCTCCAGAACTTTCACCCGTTGCATCTGAATCGCCGACATTTTCCAAATGCTCCAACTGCACTTTCAAGCTCCCGATAGTCGTTTCCGCTTCCAGCTTTCTTTCTTCATCGGTAAGCATACGCTCTTTGGTTAAAAACAAGAGTTTTTCATTTTCCTGCTTAGATTTATTCTCAAACCCTTTAACAGTTTTATTCAACAAGCGGTCGAGCGAGGACGTCCCTTTCATCTCATTATTGCTGCTATTGTCGTTTTCCTCCTCCGCGTGTAATTTATTTTCCGAAAACTTTCGCTTAGCTTTTAAATGATGCTGTTGTCCGTCTTTAGAAATGCCTTGCAAAGTTTTGCTGGAGATTCCTCCTGACTTTAACAAATCCGAAGATAAGTTAAATTTTCCTCTATGATGATCGACAAAACCGCCAAGCTGCTCCCGCACATGGGCATCAATTTGCCGCGCTTGTAATCGACGAACTCGTTTCGCCAAGCTCTTAGCCCGGGTTTCAAGTCGCGGCTGTTGATCAATCACTTTCTTCTTTTTCCTTTCAAACAAAACTTGAGTTGACTCAAATACTGCTACAGGATGTTGTGTAAGTCGCCTAGTATTCTCGTCAAGTTCTGTATTGCACGTACCAGCCGGTGTAGTCTCCGTTTTTGTCGAAGCACATGTCCTCGAAAGATCGACCGCCGAGTCGGGAGTTTCTACGGCTGTCCTGACTGAAATCTTTGCTTCAAGAACTAAATCATCCAGCTTTTTATTGTGATCTCCGTTTGGCATGTCAATTTTCGAACAAATTTCCTCGTTGCGTCTTAAACCTTTGGGTGTGTTCTTCTCAACAGACTGTGTTGTGTTTGCAATGTTATTGGTATTACTATCACCCAAAAATCGTACAAAGCCGTTTTGCGAAAGTAGCTTTAAATCCACTCCAAAACTAGGACTGTTCTCCCTAAGTTCGTTCGGTGAAGTGGAAGAACAGTAACGATCTACGGAATTTTTCCTCGATGATCCCGGCGAAGCGTTCGCCTCTGTGAGAGCAGGAGCCATTTGAGCCATCAACCATTACTTTACAACTGCGACAACTGGTGAAGAAAACACGTCCAGCCTGAACGCATTTTCTCAGACCAAGAAGAAAGATCGAATACGAAAATCGCCGATGATCAGAAAATTTATGTCGTATATACTTTATACCTTAGTGTTCATACAAGCAAGTAGAATGGAAAGTTTTTTTTTTTTTACTTCGTTGGAGCACGTGACCGCCACGTCTCGGTGGAGCGTGTTCTAAATCCGCGATGTCGAACACACCAACACTTGATATATGCAAAAACACCAACTTTTTTCCTTAAAATTTCGATGTCTTTCCACAACCAACTCTACCACTGATACCACAGCCCTTTCAATGGAAGTTTTTCACACCATTTGGATAAGTTTGAATGACTAAGAACGTTAGGAAGACCGCCTCCAAATCGAAAACCTGAAGCTTTCCCGTAGTTCAAAATGGCGGAGTAAAAATTCCACTTCCAAGTTCTTGGGTGAAGCGAACACCGCGTGCAGATATCACATGGTTCCCAAATTGCATCAATAGAGGAACCACCCTCTAAAGACTAATGCCTTATTGGTCCATTTAACAATACATCATGTCAGAAGACATCGAAGCACTAATGAGAATTCGTCTTTCAATCACATTCCGGAGCCATTTTCCCGTTTTCTTGATCGGTTTGTGGTACACCAACGCGCCGATTTTTCTCCTAAAACGGAAAAATAATGTCATTTCTTTGCTCGAATACATTTTTAACTAATTTGATAGTGGAAAAACTTCGGATAAATAAAAAAAACCTTAAAAACAGCAGTGTTTCGAATGAAACGGGCGAGACTGGCCGAAGAGTGAATTGTAGCCGCGAAAGTTTATTGCAAATATTTTTGACCGCCAATTAAACTTTTAGGCAACGAAAAACAACCAGCCTAGTAAAACTACAAGCTAACCGTGCCCAACGGCTCCTAAAAATGAACAATACAAGTTTTTAAAGACTTAAAACTGTACTTCAAGCCAAAGCACTGAACCAATTATAAACTTAATTATCACTAAAAAATTACCATATAAGAAATTTGCTTTCTGAAAAAAAAAACACATTAAAAGAAACACAAAATTTGGTTTCGTATTCATCTACTTCTCAAAAGTATAACATTTACCTCTGGTTACCATAAAAATGCACTACCCATTATTACATTTACTGAAAAGTTAAATACACAAGGCAAACATGACATGTAAACATACTGAATGTAGTTTCTAATGCCTCAGGCATGAACACAAACTCCAATTACAGTGATGAATTTGTTTGATTTTAAATGTTATAGGCAAGGAAGTTATTAACATTTTTAAACCAAGTGGATCTTTCCTTCATTCCAAAAACAACTTTTGAACATTACTGAAAAACAAAGAAAACAAATTAGTTCACTAGTTTATATAACTGCTCAAAATACTAGCTTTTGAACTTAACTTCAAACAAGTGAAGCTGATGAAACAGTTCAAAAGCCATGTTTGTTGAGATAACTTGTGGCTATGGTCAACAGTTGCTATAGATATGCTAATTAAACTAAAAACATGTTTATTAAGGAAATAAAACAGCATTGCCCATGTATATATTTAATATATAAAATGTTTATGATATTGTAAGAGGGCATGAGGAAAGTGTTGAGAAAAAATGAGATGAAGCTGAGTCTGAGTGCCCTCTTATGTCATAACCATTTTATAAATTAAATATAAACATGCACAATGCTGTTTTATTTTCTAAATCCTTAAAAACTTACCTTTAACTAACTCACTGCATTAAAATATTGCTAAATTATGGTGTAATCCATGAAAATGAATACTTATTGTGTTTGTATATGTTGAATTTATTGAGAGATGGAGAAATATGGATGCCTGTGATCGGTTTACTGGTGTACCAGTGACAGTGCTAATAACAACTTTTTTTAAAAAATTAATAGCCCTTCCACTTCCAGGGTTTTAGCTGTAGAAACCTAGCTAGTAAACCAGTTTCCCAGAATCATTTGGAAAAAAAATTAAATAAACTCTGATAATTCTTATACTCATAATACTGAAACAAACTTCTACAACCTTACTTTCAGACACGACTCCATCCAAAACCCCATGTAAAATAATTATTGACTTACCAGTGATCTTAGATTGAAGCTGAATTTTTATGGTTCTATATTTTTCAATGTCAAAGTCAACTCTTTGTCAGCAAAAATTTACCTTTAAAACTCTACTTACACACGTTTAAAAGAAAAAACTTCAGGTGTGGGCCCCAAAAATTCCAAATACATTTATTGGATGAGAACACAAATTTCTTAACTATTATGATTTTGTTTTGTTTTTTTCTGTGTATCTTTTACTATTGCTGGAGTTTCTTCATATACAAATCGGACACAATCTCAAACATAAGACCTAAAAAAGCTCCTATATTCCAGCTACTGAAAGGGGAGGTCGACCTATCTTTGGTATCGACTTGGCAGAATACGGCATCCATAATAAGTTTACACAACTGACTGCATTTCGAGACTCAACACAAAGAAAGGTAAATAGAGAGCAATTATTCTGCCATTTTGTGAAATTATTGCGTCAAACAAACCGTGAAGATGAGACAAACTAAAAAACTGCTAAAAAACTCCGGAAACCAAGACGACTGCCGTCCGTTATTTTTGTTTGTCATAAACATAATCACAAAAAACACTTCCGGTATTCCGTGTAAAAAATTCATGAAAAGTGTTTATAAATCTGTAATAATTATCCAATGATAAGTTTCGATTTCCTATCGACGCAAAGTAATAAGCATCGACATACAAAACAAACTGAAGGAAGTTAAACCAAAAGAAATTAATGTCTTAGACGTAACTGATAAGTTTAAATACATGTGCACTGTGCGTTTAAACTATGAATTAAAGTATTCAACAGGTTTAAAATTAAACGGCTTACAGTAATAAAATAAGCAACTTGCCCAACTGTTCATTTGCGCTTACCAAATAACAGTTGATTTCCTTCCCTGAAACTGCATCGTGGAATAGTCTTCCACGAAGCTGTTTCCCACGAGATTTACCTAGGGTAAAATTAGGGGTTTTTCCAATGTAGGTATTTTAAAACATCTTGTTCTCCGCAGCGAAGTGGCAGCATAAACTTGGGATCTGAAAAAAAGTAAAGGTATTGTTGTAAGACTTACTGAACCATTAGAATAGAACTGAATTATAAATATGTTTGGAATGGTATAACTCATACGACACAAAATTAGAAAAAGTTTAAGAATCTCGAGTTTTTGGACAACGGCAACCCAAGTGGTATTATGAACTCACACAAGTACCCCTAGTTTTGATTCGAGATGAACATAGTTTTCACCGCAACTCACAAACAAAAAAATATCACTAATGGAATAATGCTTCTTACTGAACTTGGCAAATGTGCCAAATGGTTGAAATACAATTAAATAACGGAACATCTGGAGACATCTTCACTAAAAATTTTGCCTGTGCCACAACCTCAGAAATGTCTTCTCTCCCCGCTATATTCTAACCGGGCTGATTAATGTGCGCAAGTGCAAGTGTCCATAAACCCCAAATAAGGAATAAGTTATGCAAAACGGAAGCCAAGAAGCAGGTGAAAAGCCCAAATATGGATAAATAATGTATTCAGGATAAGGCTTTATGTCAATCATTTCGGCCGAAACAAAGAAATTCGTCGTTTCGGGGTTCTACTTCCGGTCACAGTATTTACAAAATTGTCCACGTCAGAAACTTTTTTTATGAAAGAATTTAGACTCTCGATTATGTCTTTATGTTAAAAGTATTTCAAGTGCGTCAAAATTGATTGAAAAACGGACATAAACGATTAAGAAACTAAGAACATACTTAAGCTTGTTGTGTTGCCTACAAACTAGTGTTTGTGAAATGACAAACTGATTCTTGGCTCATGCTATGTAATGTTTCGAATGTAATTTACTAATTACCCCACGTACACAGAAAAATCCTAACAAATAGCTTTAGTTAATCAAAAAGACACTTCACCAATGACGTGAAACAAAGTTTTCTTTCTTGTACAGCGTTTTGTATGCAGAACATTTTTAAAGCTCTAATCACATGTTTGATAACATTTGTTGTTAAAGTATCAAAACAACCTCAACTTGATGTATGGTAGAGAAAGTTTAGATGTTAAACCCTTGATTTGTAATTCTGAAAAATATAAAAGTGACTAAAATTTAATTTGAGCTTTATATAGGTATTAACTCATTGTCAAAATTTTTTTACAGTTCAACTTGTCATAGAGACTGATATAAGAATAATTAAAAAAATATTTCATCACAGGGCTTTGTCTTTAATTGAATAATAATAATATTTTAATTATTTCTGTAAGTCCTTAGCTTTTGTCTAATGAGTTTAAGGTACAAATTGTTTTTTCTATCAACTACACATGCCATGCTGTGATCAATGACAATGATAAGTGCATTAAGAATTTTCTTTGATCATGTGTAAGTACAGAATGTATTGTTTAGAAAAAGAAAAATGCAATACCCTAAAAAATCCCTGCATTTTATTATCCGACCTAAAAAATCCTGGCAACTTCTGTAGACCAAAAAAAATTACTTTAAGAAAGTTTAAGAGTTAAAGAAGGATGAGATTTATAATAGTCTGTTGCACCATATAGCAGAGTGAGGGTCACAGGAACTCACACACCCACTCCCAACACCAATTTGATCAACACATCAATTACTGTCCACCCTGTGGACTACAACCCTTGCAACAGGTATGATCAATTAACAGAAGGGCTAATTTCATACCCTAAAAGGTATGACTACATATAATCAACCACAACAATTGGTGTAAATTTGTATGGAATGACATATAATTGTCCCTAAATGGTACAGACTCACCTGGAGACACTAAAAGGTACAAGAGGGTGTTATTTTCAATCCTAAAAGTTACATCTGTCGAGCACCCCTGACTCGATCTACCCACTTTTCAAAGGAGTCCACTCCCGGCTGCATGTGGCAGCCACTATAGTGTAATCCAACATCATCAGCTTGAAAGTCTAAATAAGAAAATTAAGTCAGATACCTAGAAAGTAGGCAAGGTGTTCATTCAGGTATTGTGCATACTTTCAATATCAGTATACGTACTAAATTATTAATTAACATCAGTACTGCAACAGCTAGGTCGATCTTTCCTCTTTGATTGTGCGCAGGAGTAAGTGAAAGTTCAAATTAACCAATGAATCAATCAGCAGTTACTGGCCAATTTAGTTAGACTGTATATTGAAAATTCATTTGCAACCAGTAAGACGTGAAATAATGGTAGTCAAACAGCAGCTGAGCTTTTAATGTCAAGGTTATTATATATAGGAAGGAAGGTGCAGTTTCTTTTTAACCACTGCATAAAAAGAAATTGAGACATACAGTTTCTAAACTGTGAAAGAGCATTTTTCTAAGCCTTTAGCCTTAGAGTGCCCAGTTAAACCATCTGCTGTTCCTCTTTCTCTATTAATCTTTTATGGGTATTCAATGTGCTACATCCAAGTAAAAAGTCCCCAAAATGCCCTAAAAAATACTAAGGGATAAAAATTTTCTGCCCCAAAAAACACCTCTCAGTTTTAAAATTACTTTAAAAAATACGAACTGAAAGCTGAAAATTTCCCTGATTAGCTGGCAGGCCAATGCTAATTGTCCCCTTGTGTTGTGCTGAATGTGATTTGCAATGAATAAAGGCGCACGATCAGATGTTCACCAAAAGACTTTTGTCTTAACTTCTTATCAGTACGCATATGTTTACTTAAAAGCAGGACTACAAGCAGTCCAATAGCTTCAGTTCTTTCAACCCTAAAAAATACCGGGCTCTTTGTTTAATGCGGGATTGTAATTTTAACCCCTTAAAAGATGACAGTCATACCTGTACCACCCCAATATAAGGAGTACCCCCCAGGAAATCAGATGGGATCCTACCAATACCACTTGGGAGCACACATAGGATTTGTGGGATCCCGTCACAACCCACCTTGGGTTAGAAAGTATCCCCATCAAGATCTCACCTAAATAATTAGATGTTGCCTCCTGGGATCCCATGCAGGCAGGATCTTAGATCATATCCCATCCAATCACAACTGCAGCTGCAATTCATTACTGGTGGGATTCCAGGTAGAGTCAGAAGTTGGGTTAGCAGGATTCTGCCTGATTGAGGTTTGGGTTTCACCTAGGATGTTCCATAATCCTAGTCAGTATAGCAGATGGGATCCCACCTTTATACTTAATAAGGGACCCAATTGTAAACTGTGGTGAACATGGGTTTCCTGCTTGGTGGGGTTTGCAGGATCCTGTATCTAATTTCAAACAAAAATAAAATAACTTAAAGCAGACCCTATAGAAAATAGTCTGGTGACCTTTGAGATACAAATTGGTGACCTCAAATCCTGAAGGTTACACATAAACCAACTGAGCTTTACTTATATTCTTTGACTTCTGCACCTTTAATTACACACCAATTAAATGAAAAGCATTGTTTTCAAATACGAATATTCCCTTTCCTAATTGAAGGCCATAGCATGGGTTCAGATATTGTAAGGAGGGGGTTACAAAAACAAGAGAAATATTGGGGGGTCCAATCACACCAATTTTCTGGGCCCCAGGCCCCTTGGCCCCTCCCCCGCTATGGCCCTGCTTATAGTAACTTCTGGCTGATCAGTTAAAAGAGTTGATCAGGATGACGTAATTGTTATTGCACACATATACTAACTGAATTTGGTGTTTGGGAAATATAATTTCAGTTTTCCCACAAACCTAAACTTTGATGAACAGTTTATAATTATAATTATTGGGTGGGCAGTGTCCCCTGTCCCCCTCCCAGTTCTGCCACCCATATCATTGTCTGCTTAAGGTCATTCCCCTTAAAATATAATTCCACAAATAGATTTTTTTCAGACTTTGTCAGGTTGTTCCTTTGTATATGTTGACTCCGAAAATGGAATAAAAAGTGGAGGTCACCAACTTTGTTTTGGAGTTAAAGAGTGTCAAAATATGGTTATTTTATACCAATTTAGTCAAAAAAAGCTATTATCACAGTTTTTGTCTGACTGCCAACAACAAACTATTACTGATCATGATGTACACTAGGGTGACTTATATTCTTATTATTGTCTTTTAACCTTCAGTCGACTAAGCTACACATTTAAGGAGTTTTGTCAACTAATGTCATTAATTAACCACATGATTAATCAGCGTTAAAATTACCTCATTCCTAGTTGAAAATAGCTACAAATGGCCCACCAGAAGGATTTCAATGACCCAAATTCTCTAATTTCTATCCACAGATTTTTTTAAAATTTTTGCACCAGTTAGGAAAAGTTATTTTGTTACAAAATTGAAAAAGAAAAAGGGGGTCCTTGATTTTAGTTTTTAGACCTCTACTTGTGTCCAAATGAATGGAATCGATTTAAGTCAGCGAATACATGAATCGTTAGGCAAAATCGAGCCATTAGTGAGAAATTTTAGTACAAATATAAAATTTGTGAAAATGCACAGAAGAGCTGCGCAATGCAAAACAGAGGAATGACCTTAATGGTGGCATACTTATGTTGTGACATCATTATGACATCACCATATGTCAACGTAAGCCAATACTGCTTACATTTATGGCATGACAAATTATCTTCGTGATGTAGAATAATGTACTAGCTACCTTGTTAGTAACAGCAGTAGTGGATTAAAATATGGCACAAAAAGAGTGACTTGGTGTCATAATGTCAAATACCAAGGCAGCAAAGTGATAAGCTTATTCAGTACTACTTGCCTGTCAAGTTTGGTAACCAGCTGAACTTTAATAATTGTCTTCGAATTACAGACATTTGAACCCCCTCCCCCCCCCCCCCCCCTTCAATTTTTCAGTCCAGGGAAGGCCCATTCTGAATAAGATTTATGCACATAAATCTAAGAGAGTACTATATTGTGGCTGACCAAATTCGCCTTCCAAAGATTTACAACTCAATGATATTGTAGCGGTTATGAAATGTGTACGTGGACTGGACAATTTTATGTTTAAGCTTTAGAAGATAGTTTCTGTGTTTCCGTACTCTATTGGAAACACGCGGGATTGTTAATTGGGAGAACACGCGAAATGGTTTAGCTCAAGAGTTGAAAGTGAGTGATTCAAATGTTTTTTTTTTGTGTTCTCCCTAATTATCAAAAGTTTTTCCGGAGAGCATGCCTCGGACCCCCTAGAGTCCTGGAATGTTTCCTAGTTCGATCGCACCCTCCCGCAAAAAACCCTGGTTACCGGCCTGTTAGACCCTCCCCGAGAATATATAGCTAACAGGCTCCCTATTACTACAATCGTCAACCAGTTATTAAACTCCGACTTGAGCAGTTTACATTATTCTAAAACAACTTTTAGTTTCGTGGTATAAAAAAATAGAAAGCTTCAGTGCTAGATCAAATACCTATTTTAGTTTCCGGTAACCAGTATTAATAAATTGTTGACAAGTCCATTTTACGGTTTTCCTGTCCGCACTAAAGTACGTCATGCTCTCCAACATCAGCTCCTTGAAGCGTGACAGCTTTTGAGAGAAGGCTGAGGGGTATTTTTTAAAACCTTCGGCTACGGGCAAGATAGGTTTGGCCTATTAACGGGCGAACGTGTTAATAAGGATTTTTTAAAAAAGAAATGTATTGCAATTTGGTATGCTGACCAAAAAATATGACCATGATATAAACGTAGTGACCGTAATAACCAGGTGGCCGTAATTACCAGATGGCAGTAACAACGAGGTGCTCGTAATAACAAGGTAGTCGTAATAACGAGGTGACCGTAATAACTAGGTTGCCGTAAAAACGAGGTGTTTATAGTAACGAGGTGATCATAATAACCAAACGGCCATAATAACGAGGTGGCCATAATAACCAGGTAGGTGACCGTAATAACGAGGTGGCCGAAATAGTGAAGTGACCATAATAACCAGATAGGTGGCCGTAATAACGAAGTGACTGCCGTAATAACAAGGTGGACTGGTTACGAGATGGTCAAAATAACGAGGTGACGATAAAAACGAGGTGGCCGTAATAACAAAGTGAACGTAATAACGAGGTAACCGCAATAACGAGGTGACCGTCAAAACGAGAAGACCGTAACAACGAGGTGACCCGGTAATAACGAAGGGACCGTAATACCAAAGAGACCGTAATAACGAGGTGACCGTAATAACGTGATGACCGTAATAACCAAGATGACCGTAATAACTAGGTGACCCGTAATAACGAAATGAACGTAATAACCAAGGTGACTGTAATAACCAAAGTGACCATAAAAACCAAGGTGACCGTAATAACCAAGGTGACAGTAATAACTAGGTGACCGTAATAACCAAGGTGACCGTAATAACCAAGGTGACCCGTAATAACCAAGGTGACCGTAAT